>JASVEL010009979.1:0-191292 GCA_032618575.1 Nicotiana noctiflora
CGTACACGAGTAAATGAAAGTTGAAGGAAACAACAAATATTATATGAACACGCTAACATGCAAGTGGAGATACTGGCTCTGGCATGTTTATCGCATGGAAACAACTGTATCATTTGAACAGATCACATATACAGGGCACATGTATTACTTACTTTCCGTGGTGTTTCTCATTGCATTGTTATACTTTCCTTCTCAAAACAGATATAGGACATGTGAGCTTCTTGAACATGCTTTGCCAGTAGCCAATTACATGTGTTGATTCTACTAACCCTCTAGTGTTCCGACGTCTTTAAACCTTCTCTCTTCCCCTTTCAGCTACCCTATAACCTATTTGTACAGTATAGAAGAGTTCGTGGGAAGAATGCATCAATGAGAACTGATCATGCTGACATCTTGTCACAGCCTTTTTGCAAGATTCTTTTTCAACCCCTTGATGATTTTGCCGAACCACATCAGGTTCATCACACCAAGAGCTGAGGGGACTCCAAAAACCAAAAGAATACCGAAAATATGCATGTGAATGACCTGTAATCATTTATTCATATTTCAAAAAAACAAAATTTTTAGTAATTAAATTAGAAATCATTTGATAGCACATAATAAGAGAAGATAAATAGAATGCACTTCTTGGCAAAGAAAGGAAATGAAGCTAGATTCTGGAATTCCAGATACTGCCCTAAACTCCTTGAAGTATGCAAAAGGAAAGGAAAAAGGAGGGGAAAAGAAAAGGAATATTAAAAGAAGATCCTCGTATACTATTTCCAAACCCCCTCTTCTATTTCCAAACCTCATACACCATTGCAGAGATGTTCATGTTGATCCATGTTTCAGAAATAATAGAGTGATAAAACCCCTTGATCAATTTCAGGAACAGCATTACTCACCAGCCAATAACTTTTTTGCAGTAAGCACATGCTTTTACCAGCAAAAGGTTTGTCTCATCTACTGTGTAATCTATACAAACTATAAATGAAGAACATGGTTTGCACCGAGCCAAAATTTCAACAAGGGAGATGGACAATCTTAAAATTACAGGGTTAAGCTTTAATGCTTACTTCTTCACGTGAATTTTCTACAGATCCAAACAGTTCTCTTTACTAGTATATCAACTGTTTAAAGAGTATATTTTTACTCCGAATTTTCTCAGTTAATAAAAGATTAGATTGTCTACTGCTGTTTTTGGTTGATCTGCATTTGTAACTATGCATATATTTTATTTTCTATTAGTGTTGAATAATAATAAAACTTAGGTGTTATACAAACTTGCATTATGATGTATTTACAGTTTATATTTTGTGCAACTACAGCCCCACGATTTATTCGTTCAAAACTAAACAACAACTAAAATAGAAATAGAAAGCACGTATTCTGAAAGAAAAGGTAATGTAACAAATAGTCATCATAAGTGAAGGATTGACAGCATTCTAAAAGTAATCACAATGATAGACTTTTTGATGATAAAACTATATTGTTATCGGAGGGAAGAGGATTTACTTATAATTAAAAAAATCCATATCAATGAGTTCGTGGTTATATGGGAAATCACTGTAGAATCTTGCCTAGAGAATACTTTTAAGAATATAATGTGTTTTTGAACAATTTCTTCAAAATCCTTTACTGCAAATAACAGGCCATTTTAATTCAAACTAACGATAATTACGCCTCAATTCCAAGCTAATTGATGTCAGCTATATGGATCCTAACTATCCATTACAATAAGGACCTGTTTCATTCCAATATTAAATAGTTTGGGATTTTATAACCTTACAAGTTGTGTACATAATCGACAGACATATAAATATGTACAAGATTAAAAGAAAACCACCAAAAAATGGAGATAATGTAAGCATACCAATATGTCTAAGTCTTCATCCCAGCTAATGGGAATAACCTATATGAATCTTTTGCTTCAGTTATGTTTTACTTTTCCCAAGTATGCTTGGATTCCAGAGATTGTAGGTCTTTTAAGACAACAGACAACTCCGTTCCATGTGATTTTAGTCTACCCTGTCCGTTTACAACGCCTTCAATCGACATGGTTTCACTTCTAAGGACGACGCATTTGGAGGCCTACGTAAGACATGACCAACTATCTCAAGCAACCTCTCAATTTATTGTCTATGTAACCTTGTATTATTGCACATCCATCTTAATATTTGCATTTCTAGGACACTCATCTTAAGGATGTGTTGAACCATAGAGGATTAGCTCTCATATAATATTTATTGTTGGTCTTACAATTCAGGCCATAAAATTCTTAAGAGGATTTTTCTGTCAAATAAAGTTAACCAAATAGTTGGATTTTGATAATGGGAATTTCTTTGGGCATTTAAAGAGTGTTAGTAAAACATATTTCAGAATAGCCGAATTCCTCTGGAAGAAAAAGTTAAGACCTTGTTGAGAGAGAGAGAGAGAGAGAGAGTTGGCGAAAAACAAAGAATCACCTGATCATAGTGCAAATAAACATGGTAAAACATGTAAATGAACAGCAAAATTCTTGCAACCTGCATTTAGTAACAGAATTCAGTTAGCAAATACTAAATACGAATCAATGAAATGGTTAAATGTCTCAAAGACAATGGAATCATGGCATGTGTCAATTATAAGGACCAATCATTCCAATTCACTACAAATCACCTCTATTCCTCACCGCCCCACCCCCCACCCCCCACTCTTCTAGAATAGAAAATTTTGGATTAGAGAGGGGTAGCAATGCACTGCAAAGTGTAACGGTCCCTTCTATATGTCATGCATCTTATGTTAAATGGACTCTTCATTTGCTTTGACATACCCATGTTAAACAATTATGACATGATTCAGGGTACACGAGGCAGATTCTTCAGCATATATACAAAACCTGCTAAAAATAGTGTACCCCAGATAATACCCATTCCTACATCCACGTAACAAACCATGCTACAAATCCTTTCATGTAAAATGACATTGTATCTGCCACATGAAGAATTGAAGACATCACTTACCAGCCATGCAAAAAATATCACCACGCCATTAATCAGATATGCACTAGATCTTTTCAGTCCAGCTGTATCAAGAAACCTGAAGAAAGCCATATAGAGACATAAGTTAATAGGGTGCTGCAACATGGATGCTATTGCTACCGAACTTCACCAACATGTCTTCTTCTTAGCACCTACCATCTCATGTTGATCTCTGGTGTTGTCACCTCAGATATCAGTACCATGAATGTATAAAGCTGTCCTTCTCCAGTGTACATGGAGTATGCTACAGCAATTGCTGAAAGAGAATGATGGACAACCTGAAATCCAACAGTTAAAATTTAAAATACTACACATAAATCTGCACATAGTATTTCAACAGAATTAATGGCCACTCTTCCAATTATACTAACGAAACACAAGACATGACTGTTTTTCAGTTCCAATCAAAACGGAAAAGTCCAGGGAAAACTAGTTGCCATAAGCTGCATTATATATCAGAACTACATTGAATTGGTCACTTTTGCAAACTAGTAAATATTATTTACCTCCAATCCACTAAATGCATTTTCTCTCCCTTTTTCCTTCCCATAAGAAGCCCCTCATCATTTTTCCGATCTGTCTGACAGTACTCTCGGCATATGAAACAAATACAAGTAGGTATATTATCTAAAATAGACCTCCATAGTGTATTTTCCCCTTTAAGCATGTCTCTTTCAGCTGTTCAACCTCTTGAAATTATCAATTACCTGTTGATAGAAATCTTTTGAGTTTTTTCCTGAGTGGTAATCCCAGATAAATGATCTGTGATGTTGTTGTCCTACAACCACAAAATACTCGCCAGTGTGAATATTTTGCAAATCTCGCATCTCTACCAACTCAGACTTCTGTGTGTTAGTATATAGTCCTAATTCTGCTGCAAACTGAATCAAGTTCTACACAAATATTATAAGTTTCTGCATTATGGCCCACAAAAATTAAGGCATCATTCAGGGAATAGCAAACGATAGAAACCAATTATCCATTTCCTTTCAATCCCCACTTCAAACCCCTTTAATATACAACAGAAACTCCTAATAGAATATGATATGCCTTTTCAATATCCAACTTGCATAATACTCCCCGAGGTACTTCACTACTTAATCTCGAGTCCACAAATTAACACGGTGATTAATCATCACTGCACCTGAAATTTGTCTTCTCAACAAAAACATTCAGTAAGAGTAAATTTAGATTCTCCATTACCAACTTAAGTCTCCAGTAAGTAACTTAACAATTATTGTCCTCTAAAGTCCTACATATGAAACACTTCTTGAACATTGTTAATCACCAAGTCAATAAGGAGCGGTCAATCTTCTCTTCTATCCTTTTCCCAGTTTCCACTAGAAGTGCACCAGAACTTGTTAAACGAGCCTAAGATTAGAACAAGGAGATAAATGGCATCCCTTTGTCACTTTACAGAAACTACACCCTGCCAAAATAATTTCACATGCCTCTTAACTTTTTCCAAAGAATATTTCGAGATGGAACCCAGAATCCAAAACATAATAAAATTTGTGAATTTACTGGTGATTTGCAAGCTGATTGGCAAAAGCGTTCATTGAGAAACAGATGTGGTAGGTTAAACTTCAAATTTTGTAACCCACCACCCAACACGTCTGATTTTAATCAAATTATCTGGTTAGTACTTCCATCTAACGACCATAACATTTAGTCCATATAACAACAAAATAAAAAGATCCCTTTTACTTTTCTTTCCACTGTACAAATGTTTAAAAACCAAGCATGGCTGTCTATGGGTCAATATTTCCAGCATACAACACAGAATCTACTTTAAAGGTATGAACTTTTTGAACTTTTCTAGTGGTTGTTGAAGATCAAATGCTGAAGTCTTCATCAAGTGAAGTTCCTTGTGTTTCACACTTGTGCAACAAGCTGAAAAGCTAGCATGTATCACAAACACATTCATATCTACCTAATACTACGTAAATATTAACACTCAACAGTATTTACAGGTATTTATGTTTATTTTTCATTTTCACACCTAGACCCAAGATCCAAACAGTATGGCATCTATCTTTAAATTCAAGCATTAAGCCTAGCAACAGAAAGCTCCTATCAGAGAGCAGGGAACAAAGGGGATCACTTGCCACATAACAAAGATAACCACTTTGTGATGCACCGCAACAGGGAAAAGAAAGAAAAAGAAAGAAAAAATGAATGAGATAGATTGGTGGAGATATCTGCCTGACTGATTTCAGGAAACACAACTATTGCTTGTTCAAAACTAAGAAAATAAATTCTATGTTAAGTGAAGTGTCTTCCACTTGAGAATATATACTTACATACTCTAATCCACCCAAAGAAGGATAAAACCAGCAAATCATTCCAAGGTCTGAAAGGAAGTACCCAGCTGATACCTGACAATGTCACAAGGTGAGGATTAAAATATCCAGATGACAAATTTGACATCTAATTTACTTACTGACACATGAAAATAAGAATGGTAAATCAAGTTCTAAGCTAATTAGGTTAGCAAGTCCTGACCAGCATGCCTGCTATATTGACTCTATTACGTTAAGCAAGATAATGCAACATGACCACATAGCCCAATCCACAAAACCAAATGATATAGTGCAAATACCATGGTATAAAGCTAATGAGCCACATAATGGAATTCTAAGAGACATAATACCAGCTTAAAGAAATAATAACCAACTTTTGAACCAATTTGTTGCTGAAGCTATATATCTTTCAGGAAACTGTTGCAATAGTATAACAAGGAAACAAAAGAAACAATACGTTTTTGTAGTTTGTATTTATAGAAAACATTTTAAGAAAAAGGAAAGACTGTTAGTTCTCGGCTATCTTAATATTTTTTTGTGTGTGGGGTGGTGGTGGTGGTGGTGGTGGTGGGTGGGTGGGTGGGGGGTGCTGGTTGTAAATAGAAAAGGCCATCCATTGAGATGCCAAGCTGGTGGGGACATATGTGAAAAAGTGAGAGTGACCAACCACAGTTCATTTGATCTATCCTAATCATTTATAATACTGATATTTTCGACCCACACCAATAAATTACATGAAACAAAAGATATCTGTTTCCCCTACTTGTGTTCCTCTAAATATTAAAGTACATAAAAGCAAAAAAGTTCATCTTATACTACTTCTGTTCCTGCACTACTGTAGAACAATCTCCTATTTCTTTCATCTCTCATTAGCTTAAATTAAAACATAGTTCTTCATACCGTCTCTCTTTGCAGATATTTTGATACCTCCAGCTCATGATGGTTTCTTTTGCTGCTGTTGGTGCTAACCAAGCAAACATTTACAGAGAACTAGCAGAATACCACAACTGTGTGGTGAATATAAAATGTAACAGGAATTGGTCGGTGTTTTCACCAATTTCCTTGCACAAGAAGCATTAAATCACCACAATTCTTCTCCTCCTCTTCCTCGCCTTCAATATTACGTTGTCCACCAAAGTGAAAATTACAACATTCTTACGTGCTTTGGTGTCATACATGTTCTTCCACACCTTCCTCCTCTCTCGATATATCTTCTAATTATATGATTTCACCAACAACATCGTCATTCCTTTGACCCTCAGGCCTCAACAACATCACATCCTTCTTGAATTCCCTCCGGACCAGTTAGAGCTAGCAAAATAGTTCCTTATCTTCTCCTTTTCTCAATCTTGACTAACCTCCTAAAAGTAACATCCCGAACCATGCAATTAAACCGTGCATAAATCAACTATGCCTCATTCTGAATTGCTTAGAGTTCATCTTATGAATCATCTACACATCCATTTCGCTTTCTCAAGTCCATTTTATTCCAATTCTGCAACACCACGTATCGTCCAAACTCAAACCCTCACCCCATTACACAAGGTGTTGATACTCCAAAAACTGGTTTTTCATCTTCATTATTCCCTTCTCACGCAATCCTGGATGAATCTATTATATCCCTGTATGAGACCAACCTTTTCATGTAGGTTATAAATCTTTGTATATTATCGTATAAACGATTTATTGATGTATTATTTCACTCCAATAAGTGGCTGGTTTACCCGGGGGGGGGGGGGGGGAACAAAAGTGCTAGACAATTTGAGATGGTTAATAATAGACTATTTTAAGCTTATTTCGAAAGGTAATTAATTAGTCAGTCTCAAATATCGTCCCCCAATTCCAAATATAAGTGTTAGAAATGTGTGTGTGGTGTGTGCATGTATGTGTTCTGTCCTGGAAGGCCAGGCCACAGGCAGTGATGGAGGCAGGATATTTGTGAAGGGGATTCAAAAATTTAAAAGGATAAGAACTGTGCTCAATGGGAATTGAACCTGCAAACTTTTAGCAAAATTTGGCCCCTTAGGCCTTAATCATTGATCTAAGTTTTTTACTTGGGTCAAGCGGATTCTGCATATTATTTATATATATTAAAAAGAAAATTAACCCTATATACACAGTACAGTTTTCCGATAAAGGGGGTTCGGACAAACCCCCTTCCGCCGCCCTAAATCTGCCCCCGGCCACGGGGATTACGGTCCAAATATGAGACTCAGCAAATGTCTATATAACAATGCGGGTCTTCAGAATTGGGATATTGCTAAGAATTTTAATATGTTCAACTCAAAAGATGATTTTAGTCCGTATAATTGGATTTTTTCTTTGGTTAAGATTTCAGTATCAAATACTTGATGCAAGGAAAGTTATGCGAGTTGAAATCAGAGAACAGTCTCAAAAGGAAATGTCACCATATTTCAAATAACATGCATCAAGGCTCTACCACTGCGCCCTCACCTCCTGGTTTGCCCATAAAAAAGGCAAGGGAAAAAGAAACAAAAGAAGAACATAAAAGACACATAAGAAAACAAGCCTTAGCGTAGCTGGCACCAAAGGGATTTTACCCCGTGCAAAGTGTAAATTTGAATCCCTTTAAACCCAAAGCTCGATTGTTTTCCCCTAAAGAGTAACAGGTCCATACAGGAAACAACAAACCAATAACGTTTTTGCCAAAGAAAAACTGAGCCCTAACTTTTTCTAGTTAAGAAGCATACATAGATGTGAATTCAGCTATTACATAATTAATTAATTATAATTGAAGTTCCATCTACATTAGCATTACAAGGATCAATACCAGAGTCATCTTTTTTCTACAAACAGAGAGATACTTCACTGGATTTTGAATGCTTGAATCAAGACCTTTCAAGGAAACCCAAAAGGGGAAGGGGTATAACAAGACAATATTCAGCATATACAGTAGAAGATTACTTACCCCTAACGTAAAAGTCGATAGCGGTGAACTTCTGGTGATTAAAAGGCCATCAGGATTGTGATCAGAGAAAAGATTGGACCAGAAGGCAAAATACGTGGACACAGCAGATATGAAAATGGCATGGACTGTTGACATGCCACTGCAGAAAAATAAGTCTCACAAACATGAGTAGTGAATTAATAAAACCTTGGGAAGTATAAAGATAGAATATTTACCGGTTGTTCCACTCAATCCTTTGAATTTTTGTTAGGGTAGTGTACGTCCTGAAGTAAAAACTGCTGATCAGCTGACATAGATCATAGACCTGTGAAGAGCCAAAAAAGTTTTAAAAGGAATGAAAGTACAGGGGAAAAATTGTGCAGCAAATGAAAGTAACTTATGTAGGACATGTTCTATACTTCTATTATTTTCTGAAAACCCAATTAGAAATATTATAATTTCCCCAAATCTTTACATTTTCTTTCTTTTTCTTTTGTATGTTTCATCACTACCGTGACAAAGAAGATCAAGAACATGTAAAGTTTCTTCATCAAATATGTGTCAGCTTTGAATCAAAAAAGGGAAGTCCTTCTTCAATAGTCACAAGAAAGATAAAAGATATATGATCGATAAACATTACCATTTTGCAAGCAAATATGCCAGCAAAGACAGAAGTGTAAGGTATAAAAGGATCTGCTAACAAATAAGTTTTAACCAATGTCTCAGCCCGACTCTGATAAGATCTAAATGCCACTATATTCCGTGCAGGAGCTGCCTTTCTACCCATTGCAGTTGCCATGTCTTTAGCTCTCTTTTTAACTACTATCTCCGATTATAAAATGAACATCACCTACACATGTACACTGCGAATACATCCCCCAGCTTCCTGAAATGGAAAATTTAGCAATATATCAATCAGCCCGCAGAGTTATTTGATATAGTATGAGCATTATAAATGTCTGTTTAGTGAGGAGTATGAGCATAATAAATGTATTGGATGTGAAAAAGACTTGGAGTGAAACTTTTGAAATCTTTCAAATGAAAATGAGTAACTGCAAATATTTTAAAGATCAAACCACATGCAGGTAGTATCCCAATAGATTTCAACTAAACTAATGAAAAACTCAAATATAAGCAACAAACATCATTTACTATACTTTGCCTTATATTCCCTCCTCTTTTTGCCTCCTAAATTGTTGGAGGGTCTGAGCCTCCAAAATCACAATGATACAATCATGATCCAACTTGACTCGATCTTTTTGACCCCTTACTGGAAGTAAAAGAGCTCACGGTAAGGATCATGCACAACTTAAAACTACTTGTCTGCTAAGACTCCTAAGCCACTTGGTAATATTAACTCAAAAACAACAAGTAGTCCTGCAAACTATCATACCACTAAAATCACTAGAAATTCCAGCTCAAAGAAACCTTCAGATAAACAGAGAACAAATTGTACCTAAAAAACCTAAACCACAGCATTATGACAATATGGACAGTGAATTAATAGGAAAGTAATTTAACCCTCTTTCCACAAAAACCTCCCCACCCCCCTCCCTGGTCAAAAAACAACGGTACTAGTTGCTATATTCAACGACCCCATTTCAAAATTTGTGTTTTTATGACCACTAGATGCTGCCAAATCAAAGGTCAAATCTTGAATAATGCAAGAGGTCAGATCAATACCCAGGAAAATAAAGCAAAGATACATAAGCAATATCTTTCAGATCAAAATAAAACACACACACACACACATTGCTTCTTACCCTGCGAAAATATGCAGATTTCAGAAATCAACAGCATGCAGCCCACCACATTACAGAAAACCCAGGGAAAAAAAACGGATAAGAATGCCAAATAAAAAAAGAGTATTTGGAGAAAGATTTGTTGCAAAATGGGGTGTAGAAGAAAGTGACCGAAAGGGAAATGATGAAGAAAAGGCAAAGAACCCGTGAAAGGGGGGCAAAAACGTGAGATACAATCAATATGTTATGATTTCGTGATTGTTAGTATTATTTTGCACTGTAAATTGGAATCTGACAACCGAAGCAATGAATGAAAATTAGGGCGAATATGAAAATGTAATTAGTTACTCATATGTTTGTGGTGGGAAATGGTGAAATATGCAATCAATTAAAGTATTACTAGTATGTTAAAAAAATACTGTATTAATAATAATAATAATTGAAGTGCCATGATAGCTGTCTTTGGTTCTTAGGATTTACGTGTGACCTTGTGTTTGGCTGTTATTTGATTGTGTTTTTGTGGATGCAATTGTATCTTATTCTTGTTTCAGTAAAAGATAAAGATACATGAGAAACAACCCAAAAATAAATGGAACAACGGAAAGCCAATGAAATAAAGTACTAACTTAGTACTACTTCTGGATGAAAAGATTCAAGAGGATTTATAGAAAAGAAAAAAAAAAGATTAGACTAACATTAGCATCAACTTCCTCTTTCTTTTTATTTCGGATTCAAATAAAAGAGTCAACGCATTAATCTTGAAAGTCAGAAATTTTGTGACCTCGTTTGATAAGATCATAAAAATAGTAGTATATGGGTCATAATTCGATCCCACGAAACATAACGGGTGCCAAGATCGCCTCAACTGAGAATACTACCCGTATCCGCCCAAAGCCTTGGCCGGGGTCGATACTTTCCGGATATGTCCGAAATAACTCCTTAATGTGGACCCGATCTCCAAGAAAGTCAACTCGTACAACAAATGTCTATAAATACAAGGGCAGACATCAGAACTTTGGGGCTCTAAGAAATACAGAATAAAACACAGAGTGAGAACCCAAGACAAAAAACAGAATAACGGTAGATCTATCAAAACATGATTGTAAAAATCTAAACCACTTCATGGAGAGGCAGATTAATCTATTATCATGAATAAAGATCAACAATATTTTTCTGTTGTCCATACAAATATTTCCATTATATTTTCCCTTAGTAAATTTCATATATGTTACGACTTGCTATGATTGGCCCTTCATTTTCATTGATTATTTCGAATTCATAAGTGCTTCCAAACATTTTGAGTCAAACAATTTGGCATCGTCTGTGGGAATTTCCTAGCAAGATCGCATAGCCCTTCCTGAAATCAAAAGAAAAGGGAAAACGTCGAGAAATGGGAAAACAACCCGATCAGAGCAAGCCTGATTCACCTCGTCCACACGCTGGGACTCAGGCCATGAGCCTTCGCCCAATTAATTCAACCACGATTGAAATACGACTCGGGCTACGAGCCCTCGACTCAAAATATTCAACAATGTTCAACGCCAGTTGAACTAGGACTCAGGCCATGAGCCTTCGCCGAATCAATTCAACCTCAGTTGAATCGACACCCGGGCTACGAGCCCTCGACTCAGAATATTCAACAAATGTTCAACGCCAGTTGAACTAGGATTCAGGCCATGAGCCTTCGCCGAATTAATTCAACCACGGTTGAAATACGACTCAGGCTACGAGCCCTCGACTCAAAATATTCAACAATGTTCAACGCCAGTTGAACTGGGACTCAGGCCATGAACCTTCGTCGAATCAATTCAACCTCGGTTGAATCGACACTCGAGCTACGAGCCCTCGACTCAAAATATTCAACAATGTTCAATGCTAGTTGAACTGGGACTCAGGTCATGAGCCTTCGCCGAATCAATTCAACCTCAATTGAGTCGATACTCGGGCTACGAGCCCTCGACTCAAGATATTCAACAAACGTTCAACGACAGTTGAACTAGGACTCAGGCCATGTGCCTTCGCCGAATTAATTCAACCTCGGTTGAATCAACAATGTTCAACGATAGTTGAACTAAGATTCAGGCCATGTGCCTTCGCTGAATTAATTCAACCGCGGTTGAAGTACGACTCGGGCTACGAGCCCTCGACTCAAAATATTCAACAATGTTCAACGCCAGTTGCATTGGGACTAAGGCCATGAGCCTTCACCGAATCAATTCAACCTCAGTTGAATCGACACTCGGGCTACGAGCCCTCGACTCAAAATATTCAACAAACGTTCAACGATAGTTGAACTAGGACTCAGGCCATGTGCCTTCGCCGAATTAATTCAACCTCAGTTGAATCAACAATGTTCAACGACAGTTGAACTAGGATTCAGGCCATGTGCCTTCGTCGAATTAATTCAACCACGGTTGAAATAAGACTCGGGCTACGGGCCCTCAACTCAAAATAGCTAACAAATGTTCAGCGATAGTTGAATCGGGACTCAGGCCATGAGCCTTCGCCGAATCAATTCAACCTCAGTTGAATCGACACTCGGGCTACTAGCCCTCGACTCAAAACTTTCAACAAATGTTCAACGTCAGTTAAACTGAGACTCAGGCAATGAGTCTTCGCCGAATCTGTTCAACCTCGGTTAAATCGACACTCGGGCTATGAACCCTCGACTCAAAAACACTCAATCAATGTTTAACGACAAGTCGAACTGGGGCCCGGGCCTCGAGCCCCCGCCGAATTGTTTCAACCATAGATGGTTTGATATTCGGGCTATGAGCCCTCGATCCAGGACAATCGACAATAGCCGAACTGAGGGAAAACATAAATGAAACAAGCAGTAATAAAGCAACACGAAAAGGGGAATTCCCCCTTAATTCAAAGGGACAGTTGCGAGCCACACCCGTCCATCCCAATTCAAATTTTGTCCGAACAATAAATGACAACAAAGCGGAAAAGAAAGGAGAAAAATAACAATGCACGGCAACAACCGTCAAGAAAATCATCAACTAATCATTTTTTTTACTCGGGGTCGTCGGTACCGTCACCTGCGCCAGTCGCACTGTCATCTGCCCTCGCCGCCTCACCACTTGTTCCGCCCTCGCCATCGCCCGCAGCTCCCATATCATTGCCAGCTCCAGCCAAACTCCTATCGGCGTCGTCGTCAATACCGGGCGTCGCAGCATCAAAACTGCACTCCTCGCGGGCCTCCCGCGCCCCTTCAAAAACTGCTTCAGAAATGATACCGGCCTCGAACAGGTGCTTGTATATATCCTATTGGGCCTCGTCATAAACCCAAGCCTCACGGGATCTACCCATAAAAGCAGATTGTTCTTGAATGCGCATGTTCTCCTCCTCCAGGAGCGCAATTTGCCCCGCTGCATCACGAGCGTTCCGCTCCAGAACCCTAATCCGCTCCTCAAGGCTGCCCTCCCTGAAGGCGGAAGCAGCCCTCACCAACGACAACTGGAAATCCTTGGCACGGATAACCCCTTGAAGCTCTTCCACCCGTGCAGAGGTTTCGGCCAACCTACACTTCAAGGCGGCTACTTCTCCCTCTAGCGTGGCGACCTTTCCGCTCCATTCCGAGGTAACCTTCGTCACCTTGGTCAAACACAAGTGCTCACTCTCCAATGAAGCCCTCCGCCCGACCTCAAGTTCGTCGCTCATCCGACGCAACTGATCTTCTAGGGACTCTATGCGACCGAGCGCCTGACTCGTCTGTAACTCCTTCCTCGCCAGCTCTTCAACTAGCGCCCGATTACGGGGATCAGTCTTTATGCGCTCGCTAAGCTCCCTACAAATGTTCCGGTACCAACGACACCTATCAAGAACACATAGAAGCACCCCGGATCGAACGGTGGCCCGACGGAGGCTCTCTACCTGGCAATAAAAATCGTGCACAACGAAAAGAACGAAAGAGTCAGACAAGGATGCAGAAGCTCATAAGAAGAGGAAAATGAGGTACACACAAGCAAGTAGTCACCCTGGAATACAAACCCTCATTCCTAGCACGGCCACCTCATTCATCAAGCTGGCATCCGGCACCCCCCTCAGCGACTCGTTCTCAACCGCAGAACACAACTGACCAAGCTGCGGCACCAAAGCAGAGTCCCTTAGCAACAAGTTCTCATTCACACGAATCTCAATTACACGCGGCCTCCCGTCCGGATGGACTGCCGCATTCGTGATTCCGTCACGAAAAATGCGGACGTCCTTAGAGTCCAAATCAGAGTTGGACGTGGAACCCTCTCCCGCCACTGCCATTCCGTCGAAGGAGTACTCGAGCCGCCAATATCTATAACCACCCGAGAAGGTTCTCCCAACTCGAACATATGTGTAGAAGATTGAGCGGTAGGGGCAGCACTCCCCTCTCGATCCTCTCGAGCCTGAGCCTCATCTTCTCATGGCTCGTCATATGGGGCGTGCGCCGCATCCACATTCTCTCTCGACCCGGAAGGGGGGAATCCACGTTTATCACATCAATAGGAGCGGGTCGAGCCGCTGACGGGGCCGGGGGGAATGATCATGCGCCTAATTAAAGGTCTATCCTCCTCGTCACAAGAAGTCAAACCATCCCGCGGGCGAACAATCCCCGACAGACCTTCGCCATAGATTAAAGGACGCACGGGAGACGACGCCACGGAAGATTCGACCGAGGCGGCCCTGGGCACCTAGCTCGGCATCGGCGCAGCAAAAAATCTAGCAACCGCACCAGGCCGCCTGAATACTAATTGGGGAGCCCTGCCGCGGTACACCCTCCTGCAAATACAGAATTGGATCAGTACCAGGTCATAGCAACGATCGGAATAAATTACACACAAAGAGGGAAAACCTCCTACCTACAGCGAGTCCCCGGCCATATCTCCTCCAAAAAGACGGCCACGAACGGACCCCCTCAGTATGCGGGAGGACGACTTCGAGCCACCCGCACAGGCCGGTGAATAAAGACGGAGGTGACCTGTCGGCTACAGAAATAATAACGAAAACAGTGATTGTCCGAGAATAAAGAAAAAAAGAACAAAGTCAGCCCTATCAAAGAAGTGGATTAAAACTTACGCCTATGATTCCAAGTCTCTTGAAATCTTGGAGAGGGCACCACCAAGTGCCCGGTCCGAATATAGAAAAATTGTTCAAATTGACGAGGCTCGACCTCGTCATCTAGAGCAGCCACCAAACCCTGCGACCCACGCGGGACCATCTGGATCATACTCCCCCGAACTCGCTGGGCGGCGTATAGAGCAAGCACGTGTTGCAGCGTAAAAGTACGGCGAGCCGACTCCGCGAATTTCAGCAACATTGCCAGGAGCTTGTATAGAGATGGGGTGAGTTGCCTCGGGCACACATTGTAATATCAAGAAAGGTTGACTAACAGGTTGGGAAGGGGGACCCTGAACCCCAGCCTGAGAGGATAAGAATAAAATACACAGTACCCGACATGGTCGGTGTGGACCCGCTCCTCCGGCTGGGCTAGCACGATATCAGCATGAGAGGGTATGGGCCCTTTTCCCGTAACTAGGTCATACCTACTTCCCTCATTAACGGAACTTCATCTATCGGGTCATATCCACCATCAGCGGTGAAATCCGCCGCTAAGCTCCCAGCTGCAGGAAGAATTTCATCTACCGATGGAGCCTTCTCGGTCTCATTTCGACCGCCATCCACGAGCACCGAAGACAGTCCTTCAATCATCGGAGGGTTAACCAGTGCCACTGTCAGAAGACCGTCACGAGAAGAAGAACCAGACATTGATCAAAGTCGCTTGAAAGATAAGAGAAGAGCGGTGGATTCAACCAAGAACGAATAATAATGCTTCGCAGAGAAGAAAGAATCTATGAAGTTCACCGGAAATAAGAGTTGTAAATAAACCAGGGAGTGTTGAGAATCAAGTACTCCAAACCATCTTATAGTCAACCAAATCGAATCTCGGGAAACCGACATGCGCCATTAAATGCATAATCCAACCGTCGAAAAATGGTTCAATTCTACCGAAACGGCCGCCATCACGATTAAGACCAAAGTGCATGCGTCAAAGTCGTGGTCATTACCTCAGTTACCACATAAACACAAACGTCTCACCGGTCGAGGCGACTAGACCCTACGTCCCCAAGGTCCTTACGGACAAAACAAATCCTAACTCATGATTACGGCGTACCGACCATTTCCCTACGCCAAGAATATTCGCATACGAGGTCATACCTCCATCATACGAAAAGAAATAGTAAGAAAGCGCCATGAGAAATTACCATCCCCCCTCTTGCCCGGAAAATGGGCCATTCTTCGATCGATCATATCCGCTTACCAGGGTCGACCTCGAGGCGACCATGATAAGCGGATGGACTAACTGTATGGGTCATAATTCGCCCCCACGACAATTAATCAGATTGACCGTTCCTTTCGACTAGCACAAACATAACGGGCGCTAAGATTGCCTCAATCGAGAATACTACCTGTATCCATTCAAAGCCTTGGCCGGGGTCGATACTTTCCGGATATGTCCGAAATAATCCCCTAATGTGGGCCTGATCTCCAAGAAAGTCAACTCGTACAGCAAATGTCTATAAATACAAGGCCAGACATCAGAAAAAGGGTTCCACTCTCTCCCCATATGGGCTCTAAGAAATACAGAGTAAAACACAGAGTGAGAACCCAAGGCAAAAAAATAGAATATCGGTAGATATATCAAAATATGATTGTAAAGATCTAAACCTCTTCATGGAGACGCGGATTAATCCATTATCATGAATAAATATCACCAATATTGTCTGCTGTCCATACAAGTATTTCCATTATCTTTTCCCTTAGTAAATTTCAGATATGTTAGGACTTGCTATGATTGGCCCTTCATTTTCATTGATTGTTTTGAATTCATAAGTGCTTGCAAACATTTTGAGTCAAACAAGTACCGAATACTCTCACATTCTTTGGAAAAATTTTGGAAAAGGTTTTAAAAGGATAATTTTATCTTTATACATGTTTATCGATGTATTAAAACTCATAATATTGTTGATGACATGATTTGTTATGAATAAGATATAACTGTATTTGTTATATATAAATTAAAAAATACTACTAAACAAAAGATTAATATTATCAAAGTTAATATATATATTATTTTTTCTAATATATCCCATCTAACGATCTCTTATTGTTTGTCGTCTGATTAAAACTTTATCGACAACTCGATATGAAAAAAATAAATATTAAAATAACAGAGTTGATGGTCCATTTTTTTGAGTACTCAAGAAAATTGGACGATTGACCAAATGCAAAAGAAAAAAAATTAAAGATGACCTGTCTTGCTTTGGAATGGGAGGTAGGACCGAAGCTTCTCTGTCTTACCGAATGTGTAACTAAAAAATGACTTCCAAATTGAAAGAACCTTTCAAAAGGAATAAAAAAAGGTTAGTAGGACAAGCCGGTGGTTACTAAATACTAAACCTACCGGCAAATTAAACTAGTAGAAATATTCGGTTGATTCCAATAAGTATATCTAAAATATTTTGAAAATATTAGGTTTATAGAAATTTAATTACTCTAATTCTATCTTAAGAAGTGGCCCTCGCATCAACAATCCATCTAAGATGATATTTTATCAACTATTTTAATAGGTTTCTAATTAGGATAACGAACCAACTATAGTGGGAAGTATAATATAGTCCACCAAATATAGACATTTTAAATGGAAAACAAGTAAAATGCTGGGACCTTTTAATATTCCATGTAATATTAGTATTCGCTCTGTTTCATATTAATAATCGTGTTTACTAAAAATAATTTTTAAATTATTTGTTATTTTAGAAGTTAAAGATAAAATTAATTTATTTTTTTAATCCTTAGTAATAATTATTCTTAAAGATGAAGATAATACAAATAGAATACATATAATACATGTTCAATAAATAAGGGAACAATAGTCATCTCTTTCCTAATTAATACTCCCTCAGTTCACCTTTACTTGGCACATTTTAACTTTTTATGCGCTTTGAGAAATTATAAATAAAGTGCATATTTACAACAATACTCATATTAATTAATGCATAGTTTATTAGATTTAAGAAAATGATTTGAAATGAGTAACAAATATTGTAGATATAACAGGAAAAAAAAATTGTTTTTCTCTTGGTATACATAAAGTGACAAGTAAAAATAAAAATTCATTTTTATTATACATACCAAGAAAAGTGAGCGAACGAAGCACTTCCTAATGGGCATGTAAAAGAGAAAAAAGAGAAACATGACAACCAAAGAAGTACTAATGTTAATGTTTAATAATAAGGTTACATTGCAAAATTTCATGCTTGCTTTTCACAGCACACACTCATTACAACTAGCGACCAGATCAAAATTGGAGCCTGTGACACATTGTGCTTGAATTCTCGTTCTCACTCTAAAGTCAAAACCACCCATTGATGAATTGAAGCAATGTCGATCCAAACTGTCACTCTAAACCACCACAATATGCTATATCTTTATCATGATACTTTTCTGGATAAATTCTGAAATCCAGAGCCAAGACACATCATAGTGACAGTTCCCGTCGAGGCATCAGGTTTCATGACAAACTTAACATCCAAAAAGTCTCTTATGTGCCTTAGTGCTTCTATTCCGTAGGGTGACAGCTTCCCAACCCGAACTTCTGAAACATCTTTCGGACACAAAGCACATAGAAGAAACAACAGTCCCTGTTAATATACACACAAACAAGAGATTGGTGAGACGAGCAGAGAGGCGGATCTAAGATTTCTAGTACATGCGTGCACTGCTAAAAAAAAGAGGAAAAAATATATTCAGTGGGATTTGATAACTATTCCATTTGATAACTATTCCTCTTGGTAAATAACTGAGTTATCAACCAAGTGCATCATTCAACCTTCTTGGAGCATGGGTTCCAACGGTTAATAATATACCAATTTTAGAAAATATGTGCATAAAATATCTAATTTTACGGATAGAGCATGGATGCACGTGCCCCATAGTTTTGCTTATACATCCGCCTCTGGAGACGAGGAGCTTGAGGGAAGTATGATCAGCTAGAACTCATAAAGAGAGTAATGTTGTCAGTAAGTTATACACACCTGATGTGTTGAATCTACTACTCCCCCCTGTTTAATTTCCGCAAGTAGTGCAGAAGCAATTTGCTCGCCAACTTCCTCAGCAGGGATCAGATCTTTCCTATCATCCTCTAAGTCTGCATCATCTTCTCCTTTTGCATAAGAAACTGTAGTATCAGCAGATATAACACAACCAGAGGTAGTCTCTGCAACTAGAGAAATTCCATAGCCAGGTGACCTGCAATCAATTCAGATATCCACAAGTGCGAGATAAAAAGATGTTCTGGATTGTTACTACATAAAAAGACAGCAAGTGCGAGATATCCACAAAATGATCATACATTCCAGCTTGTGCTCCAGCTTTATGATCTGTAAAGATGTGAACATCTGAAAGCAAAGGATTCAAGATTCCTCGAGCAGCATGTATCATGATATTCTCAAACTGAACAGATACCCTAGTTGAAAAGGAAACACCTCTAATTCTCTTCACCAGACCTTCATCAACCCATTTAATAGCCTGTATAATAGCGGTCACCAAAAAAATTGGTCAAAAAATCATTTAAGTTTTCTGACTGATTGTCATTTGGCTGCCCGCAGAATACAAAACAGTGAAGTGAAGGAGAAAAAACTCACTTTCAAACTATTCGGAACCATAGGAACTGAAAGAAGTACTTCTCCACCGCCTTTAGGAGCAACTCCCCGACTCTCAATTTTCAGGTCCAATCCTTCTGCAGGGACTCCGAACTGCTTCAGTATAGGCAAAGTAGTTGATCTAAAAGTATCAATAGATGGGTCCTTCGAATCATTTGTGATCCCTGAAAATGTTGTTTCAAACTTTGAGATAATGACCAAATTCTTAAAATTTGCGGCATTTACTATCACATTCAGTTACAAGGAAATCAATGATTTTAAAGTCCAAAGCTGTAAATACTGAAGCGAAAGCCAGTTTTCAGTACTTTTTGGGATATATCTTTGCACTTCACAGCTTTTTAGGGGAGTGTTATAGAACTCCAGTGAGGGCTTCTTGAGCTCCTAAACCCAAGCATTTTACTTTGATAGCGTGCCAATCTTCAGCCTAAGTATTCTATCACCCTCTTTATGTCCTCACTTGCATCGAACCACCACCCAAAGCTGTAGAAAAACAGACCAATTGCCTTCCAAATTGCAGAGCTAAGACTAATAACAGCAACCAAAAGGATTACAGATTTTCTTTCCTCAGCTAACTCACATGGATGTGTAACTATCAGGCAGCCAATCTCTTTCTTGTTGTGTCGTAGAAATCTGCTAAGCCATCTACGGCACTTCTCCTTTTCACTAAAAATTGTAATGCAAAAAACTCGAAGGATCCAATTGCAATTGTGTATGCGGTCATCTCATCTTGGATGAAATTGGTTGGTTGAAGACAAAGAAGATTAGCAGCATGTGAGGGAGTGGAACTAGAAGCTAATGTGGTTCAGGAAGTGGAACTTAAGCTAATGTGGTTCCTAAAAGGAACCGATCTCTTTGATAATGCTTCTACTTTAGGTGAAGCTGGAATCTCTATAAGGTATGTTGCCAATCACCAGAACCACTCCAGTCCAAATTCGGACTAAGGGTGTGGAAGAGATGACAGATCTTCCCTGGAAAAAGAGAAAGGGGAAGCAGAGACAAATGAACAATGCTTTCAGCAGCAAAGAGTGAGAGAATTGATAGAGGCAAGCAAAGGTGGAGCAGGAGATAAGATAAAGAAAAATGTTTCAAGGATGCTTTAGGAATACACTATAATGACAAGGGGATTGGCAGGGGCAGATCTACTTTAGCCCAAGCGGTGTCACGTGACACCGCTTCGTCAAAAGTCTTTACTAATTATTTGTATATAATTAAAATAAAGAAACAAGAAAACAACAATGAGAAATAAAATGACACCAGCTGTCATGAAGAGCTCTGTAGCTTAACGGGTCAGAGGGCTGAAGAATTCTATGTGAGGCCGCAAGTTCGAACCCCAGTAGGCTCATTTTATGTTTTAATACATTTATGCCTCATCTAAAACGTAAAAACAATGCATGCCCAAAGGGATTTGAACCGCTAACCTATTAGACGTTATCAAAGCACTGAATTAGTGGATCCTAAGTCATAACTAAAGAGACCAACACAATACAATTTTTAAATTGGAGGGACGCTGTTGCTTCCTTTGAAACTTGTATTTTTTTTTTTTGTTGGTTTTTCTTTAAAATATGATATTATATTTATTTTTTCACGTCTAATGGTTACACCGCTTACAAAAATTCCTGCATACGCAACTGGGGATTGTAGATCCAAAGGTAAAATTTGGAGCACAAAACTGCCCTTTAACTCATCCTCCTTGCAAAATTGTGAAAACATGTGATAGAAATTGTAGCAACTAAGGTATGAAACTGACACAAAGAGATAAGATGTCATAGTCTACATTCCAGACTGGTTAATCCAGTAAAGTGTTAGTTTGGACAACTCTTAGCTATAAAATGATACCTCAGTTCAAGCACCCTCTTAGTACTTAATCTCCTTCCATATACTTATCCCGAATTTTAATGCACTATCCTTTACAAGAGTAATCAAAATTTTAAAAAAATGGCTATCTGAACATTGCTTTTTCTGTTGATGACGCTTCATGAATTTTAAATCATGGTAATTGGATTGATATCACAACATGTATATACTTTTAAATGGGTCACCATTACATCCATTCCTAAGCAAAAGATACATAAAGCAGAAGATAATGCTGTTAATTACCCAGTGAAATGAGTTATTTTCAATATCCAGTGAGCTCAAGGAACTCCACATAGAACATAATCTAGATATTTTCTTTTTCTATAAGGAGAACATAATCTCTCTACCAAAGACACCTCATGTACATCTCAAAGAACAGTTGGACGTTCACTTTTGAATCAAGACCAATGCGATACACTCTGCTTGCTACTGTTTTGCAAATTAGACTAAATTGTGATGATTTCCCTGATATAAATTAGTAAGTTACTGCCTGGCGGATAAAAGAGGGTAAAGGGCATACCTTTGAGCCGAATGGTGAGTGGTTTCTTCCCAAACATACCAAGCACAATCAACGGTTCCAAAAAGTAGCTGATGGAGCGACTTACACCACAATCATGAACTAAATGCCTTCCTCCCATTATAATACCTGGTTTATACTTTAGTTTTGTTCCTGCCCAAAAATAGCACAACAGGTTTATAGAATCAATTTTTAGCACACCATATAAGCACAAATATGGTATGGTGGGGACAGAATAAGTTTTACCAGTTTCATTGATTTCAACGACACAATCATCGCAGATTTTTTCAAGGAGACGGAGGAAAGAGACCTCGTGTGGACGAAGGCCAGGCCAAGTAGCCTCGGAACGAATATCCTCAATAACGATTGATTTGGATGAAAGGGTTGCTAGTAAAAGACGAAGTCTCAAGTTCTGGCTTCCTTTCAGCTTCATGTATGATACTTTCCCCATCTTCTTTCTTCACCAATACACCAATGTACGGCGGAACGGCCCCAAGATATTGCGGCGGGAACGGTGGCAAGATTTTCAGAATGTTTAGGTTTTCTTGTTTATCTGACCCGAAATAACGAAGGCCCAATATATGTTCTTTTTAAAAATTACAATGTACAATTCTTATTTAAGATTACTCTATATTATCATAAATGACACCTTTTTGTGGTTAATTTCAATAATAATAGATCACTTACAATTGTAGCATACTTCAACAGTTTAAAGATTTGAAATGAACATGATGAACAAATTAAAGGATCAATTTTAATTTTAATAACCTATTTTCCTTTATATCTTCATTATACTAAAATTATCCATAGCAATTCTTTCTTAAAAAAAGAGAGAGATTTTTATACTCCCAATCACCTGATTATGTTGGGAGCTTAAATCGTGGTTAAACTTATTTGTAAGACTTGAGTGGTGGAATCATATTAGAAAGGTAAATCACCATTATTAAACAAGCTTGAAGAAGTGATTTGAATTTTATATATAGTTTTGTAATAATTGTGGAGTGTGTGTTATTTAAACTTGTTGAAAATGTAGTTTGTATACAATATTTGAAGTTATTTGCTAGAGAATTGAACTAATTTTGAACAAGACTTGCAATTAAATACACAAGAAATTGTCTTTATAGCTAACAAATAGTATTATATACTTTTCTACATTATTATGATATATATATATATATATATATATATATATATATATATATATATATTCTCTTTTAAAGAAATGCTTCCTAATATATACGAAACAATTTCGGTCATTTAACGTTGTAAATTTTCATCGTTCTTAAAGCTCATTCCCCCCCCCCCCTTTTTTTGTTGTTTCATTATTTAAAAAAAATGGATTTTTACATTCCTATGCCATATGGGAAACTATATTATCCTCAATGTTTAAGGCGTGATATAATTACATTTAGTATACCGAATTAGCAATTATATATCATTAGTAATTTTTAAGGGTATTAATTACACTCTTAATTTAATGGTACCATATATTCTTTCTAATATCACGCCCCCTATATTTCTCTCTCCAACTCCGACACCTTCACCCACGTTTCCCTCCCACACCCATGATTTATGTATCAAAATCCCATTATTTCTTTCATAGCCAAGGCACTGTCGGCACCTCTGCAATCATGTCCCAATATTTTTGTGCCCGGGGAAGATGAGCACAAGCGTCGTCAATTTGATGGTTATGATTTCATGTTCCTGCACATTAAGATTTATCTCCCATAGTTTGATTCTCAATATGTTCAAAGCTCGATCAGATCTTTTTATCTTTTTTTGATTCTCAATATGTTGAGCTCGAACAGATCTTTTTATCTTTTTCTTTTATGCTTCAATTGTTGCCAAAAGTCAATTTTCTTGTAACAGTTCATGGGAGGATTTTGCTTAGAAAGATCTATCCGTTCATCATATTTTTTTAATTACATATTTAGCATAGTAGTTTCGTAAGAAGTAACAAGAGCATATAAGAAAATCACATAATTCTAGCACAATTGGGATTTTCGACATAATTGCGTTTATTGCAGAAGATTTGTAAAAGTTTTAGTCGTTTTTTATGTGTGAAAACAGAAAATAAAGCATCTATAATCAGAACACAAATAATCTATAATTTATCTACAAATATCTTCAAACTGGGTACATTGAATTTTAATATCCCAATTCTCATTTAATTGTATCATAATCAGGATTTTCAACGCATTTTTTGCAGAAGATTTGTAGAAGTTGTAGTCGTTTTTGATTTGTAAAAATAGAAAATAAAACATCCACAATAGATTACAATAGATTACAAATAATCAATAATTTACCTACAAAATATTTACAAACTGGGTATATTAAATTTTAATATCCGAATTTCCATTCAATTGTAGCATAATTGGGATTTTCCATATAATTGCATTTTTTGCAGAAGATTTGTAGAAGTTTTAGTCGTTTTTTATTTGTGAAAACATAAAATAAAGAATCTACAATCATAATACAAATAATCTATAATTTTTTACAAAATATCTATAAATTGGGTACATTAAATTTTAATATCTCAAATCCCATTCAATTGTAGCATAATTGAATTTTTGATATAATTACGTTTTTTTCAGAAGATTTGTATATGTTTTAGCCATTTTTTGTTTGTGAAAGTAGAAAATAAAGCATTTACAATCAGAATACAAATAATCTATAATTTATCTACAAAATATCTATAAATTGGATACATATTGGACTCGACATGTTTCCCCTGAAATATATGTTTCACATTGTAGATACATATTTTTGTCCAAAACAGTACAAAATTATTCACATTTTTCTTACTAATACGCATCTGCAATATTGTTATGTTAGATGTAAGTGTTGACAGCCTAGAACAACTTGTATATTTTTAATTATTTCAGTTAAGTTCCAAGTAATTAAATATTTTAAAAAGAAGAGATCGAATCCATTAAAATTAGACAATTAATTAAGGAATTTTCAATATTAGGGCGCCTAATTAAGGACATCTACAATTACAATGATTCCTTATTTAATAAAATATCTAGAAGAATATTTACTTCCGCAATTTTAGTGTGCCTAAATAAGGAATCCTACATCTACAATGATTTCTTATTTAATGTATTGTCTATATTTTGTAAAAATACTATTAGCATGAAGGGTAATATACGAACTATGAACATAGTTGGTAATATAGTTTCCTATATAATGTAGGAATGAAAATTTCCCAAAATAAAATAAAAAAAATTTCACCCAATTTTCCTCCTCTTATGAAGCTTGGCCTAACAACCCCGAACTTTAGACATTTTTATCTTAAGCTTAGGTATTATAATTATTTGCAACAAATTTTTGTGATACAAAAAATAAACTGTAATTATAATATAAATATGAAAAAATATAATTTTATTGATAAATATGTGGGTATAATTTTATTTGTTTCCTTAGTTCTTCTTTCCTGAATATCTCAATACTTGGAGGGCTGGAACAACATGTATCTCGAAAAATGATACGGACTTTCTTGGAGTATAATCGAACTCCATAAAAGGATGTGCCCAAATAGGGCACACCATAAAATTTATCTAAATAAATGGAACAAGTTTTTTTTTTTTTACTTTTGTCCGATTCCGGGTTCGTTTACCCAAAATATTGACTGAAGTCAAATTTATTCATTTTATAATCAAAACTTAGCATTTTTTCACAGATTTTTTTATTTTATATTTAAGCTTTCCAGCTACGTGCCCGGACTATGCATGCAAATCAAGGTGACTCTAAATAAGGTTTTCAAGGCCTTGGAGTCATAGAATTTTATTTAAAACAAGTGATGGTTGTTTATGTCATCACACTGTAAAACCTTTATCTTAGACTTTGCGAGCTTAGATTAGTGGAGATATACACTACATGCAAGGCTATGGTACAACCACGGGATGCACATGAATTTCTTTATGAGAGTGGGTAGTTCTTTGTTCATATATGTGATGCCCTTAAATTATAATTGAATGTGTGGACAAAATACCCTCTTATTTTTTGGTGAGTCACATGACTCCACGACGGATAGGTGACGTTATTAAAAATCTCTTATTGGGTGAATGCACGAGTTGAGAGTGCTAATTGGCGACGAGTCGGTCTTTAAAGTTGGGTGGTTATGGGCAGGTTGTTTGAGTATTTTTAATTGGTCACGGATATTCTGACATGTAAAAGTTGGGACAGGTATGAATGCATATGCAAGGGCTCAATTGTTGATATCAACTATGGTCATAAGTGTAGTGTGTTGAATTACCAATTGTTCCTCCATTGTATGATGTCTTGCATGAATTGTTTGATTAGCAAGGTTTTAGGTTTCTCAAGGACAAGCAGGAGCTTAAGTATGGGGTGGTGATGTTAAGCTAAAAATCTATATTTCCGCATGTAATTTGCCTTGTATTATACCTCAATCTTGTTAAATTTGGTGTAAATATTTGTGACTTGAGCTTAATAATAGTGTTTATATGTGTAAGAGTCGATTTGAAGTGAATTGGAAAGCTTGCATGCAAAGTGAAGTAAAAACAAAAGAATTTGGAAGGGGTATGAGTTTGGTACTCAAGTTGGTTCTAGGCACCAACCAAAATGCCAAAGGTAGAATAGTGAAAATTTGGCGTCCTAGTTGGCGCCAGGCACCTAGCGAGACGGCTAAGGCAGATTTTGTCCTATTTTAGCTAGAACCCGACACTTTTTTACCCTACATGCCCCAACATGTATAAAAGGGGTTCTAAACCTATTTCTTAGGGGTTAGACATTTTTTGGAGATAAAAAAGGGCAATGGAAACACTGAGAAGCAACAAATTGCAAGAGTTTTATCTTTCATTATTCTTTAATTTGTATTTTAATGCTTTCAATTATTATCATGATTGTTGGTATGATTATGAGTAGCTAAACTTTCTAAACTAGGGTGTGATGGAACCTATTGAAGGATGATTTTTTCACTGCATTTAATATATATTTGCCATTTACTTTTCTCTACTTATTCAACTATATTATTATTGTTGTTGGTTGAAGGGCTCTTGTAAAGACCCGACCCATCGTTACGGGAGTTACCGTCCCGTTTTCCGCATTTTATGTTTTCATATGTTTTATTATTTGTTTTTGGTAAATTTGAAGTAAATCGGGTAGAATTCGATTAGAAATGAGGCAATTAGTCTCTTTATGGGAAGGATAGTTTGGAAAAGACAACCGACTGTTGAATTATGAGTTAGAGGGCTCGGAATGGATTTCTGATAATTCGACTAGTTTCATGGGATGATTTGTGACTTAGGAGCGCAATCGGAGTTGAATTTGGAGGTCCGATATAGAATTAGGCTTGAATTGGCTAAGTTTGGATTTTGGCGAATTCCGGTTGACAGGTGAGATTTTGATCCGAGGGTCCGAGAGTTTTCTGTAACTTCGATATGCGATTTGTGATATGTGTGCAAAATTTCAGGTCATTCGGACGTCGTTTGGTTGGGGTTTTGATCGAATGCGTGTTTCGAACGTTTTTTAAGAACTTGGGCTTGAATCTGATGTGAATTGATGATTTCAGTGTTTGATTCACGCCCAAACAATGGTCGTAGTCAATATAATCCGTTCTATTAAGTCCAGAGTCGATCCCACAGAGAATTAACCTATCAATTGCAACTTCCATAACCCAACAATACTTCTGAATCAACTTCCCAAACTTTTGAATATATATTTGTGGATGATATCTACTAACTAACTTATGCAAGAAACTAAAGACCTGAAGGAAATAATTGAATCTGATGTAAAGAATAAAGAAAAGACTAAGGTATTGATTCCCTCTATTGATGGAATCCCTTCAAATAATCATACAAATTGTCAATATTATTCTATCAATCATGAACGTTATTTTTACCGAAACTCTCTCCCAAACAATTACAATAATTTACTATTGCACTCTTCCGAGCTACCCTAGCTAGCTTCAACTTGAACAGTTCACTTTAGATTGTACCCAAGGTTTCGTTATTCCTAACCCCACCTTTACGCCTACAATTATAGATTCCTCCAATAATCTAGATGTGGTGTTGTTCAACAATTACCTAAATATGCACTCTTTTCCAAGTTATGCACACTAAATAGTCACAACTAATTGAGGATCCTATCAATTAACTACAACAAGAACGAAGTTGAACAAATAGAAATCAAGCTAACAATTTGTAATCATATAACCCAGAAGTTCATCACTCAATAGGTTCCATCAAAACCTTAAATAAAGATTTAGCTACTCATAATCAAAGAAACAAGATAGATAATTGAATTCATAATCAAAGATTCAATGTAAAAGAAATAAAGATGTTGAGAGAGTTCTCTCTTACTAGTTTGCTTGCAAAAGTAGTCAATAATACAATACTTGCCTTCTTTGGGCGACTCCTAACATTATATATAGGGTTTAGGTTACATAACTTGAGTTTGACACTTTAATCCCTTAAAATCCCGGCTTCCATCGCGGTTTGACCGCGATCGCGGTGCAACCACGGTAGATCAAGTTCTCCGAAACATCAGAAGTTCTGCAGGCTTCTTCTACCGCGATCGCGGTGGAACCGCGGCCAAACAGTGTTGCGGAATCTCCAAGCTATTTTTCAGCACAAACTCTCAACTTGTTCCACACTTGGCCTTTTTACCATCTCATGACTCCAAAACTGCTCCTTTAGTCTTCATTAGCTCATGTGTACCTATAACACACTAAAAACACTAATAAGAGCATTTTGTCATCATAAACAATATCAAAATAACCATAAAATATGATTATTTAGGGCATAAATATAGTCAAATTCACCCATTATCAGTGTTGTTAGGTATGTTTTGATGATTAGAACAAGTTTGGATGATGTTTTGGGATATGTTGGTTCCTTTGGCTGAGGTCCCGGGGGCCTCGGGTGTGTTTCGGATTGTGATCACGCTCTTATTTGATGTTTCAACGTCGTATCTTTGGACATAAGAAGGTACCATATTGAACAAATGAGCTCCGAATACTGTTTTGAATGAAGTATTAGTTCCATATCGTAATTACAGACCCGTAGCAAAAAGAATCATCGAATTTGGACATCGTATGAGGATTTTATGGCCATTTTACTAAGGTTGCCCAAATTTTCAGGTTAATGACGAAATTGCACCTGACGGCGTATTAAAAACCTGCACTATTTGCAAATCTTAAAACCTACATATCTCCTTATTATAAGGTCAAATTGAGTGATTCAAAAGCCAAAATTCATTAGAATTTCACAAGGAATCCATTGGGAGCAGTAAAACGCATGAACATTATACCTATAATGAGCAGGTAGAGTTTTCTTCTAATTTTAAAACGGGAAGAAGCTTCTGAGGCAATTTTTAAGAGAGAATTCATGGGATTTCATCAGGTAAGAGTTCTTAGACTCGGATTATGTTTTAACGATGTAAAAACATAGATTAAACACTGAAAACTCAAGGATCTAAGGGGTAAAAATGGAAGTTAGTGCTTGAAACCTAAGAAGGTGTAAAGTTGGAATTTGAGGGGTCAAACAGACTCCGATTTTGGTGTTCTTTATATGTACGGACTCGTGGTGAGACGAGGAATACGTTGGTATAATTTTCAGATTTTTTTGAGAAGTGCGCTCGGGTTTTACCAACTTCGTGAATTGTTGAGTTTTTCGAGTAATTTTGATTGGGTTATGTTTCTTTGACCCATATTTATGTTATTGATGTGGTTTTGACTAGATTTAATGCACGAGGCGGAAAATTCGAAGGGAAAAGGCATCACGGATGAGTCCACGACCGGTTAGAGGTGATTAGTTAGTGTATATGGTAGCCTGAGGGTTTGAAACCCCGGCTTAGACATTGTGACGCAATTAGGGCATGGCTCGCACCACATGGAAGGTGCAGGGTTGGTTATGACTGAGATTGAGACTTGGTCCATCCCGAATAAGAATGATATTATATTGGCAATTGAAACGCACCCTTTGTTAAGTATATATGTGGGCTATAAGCCATGTTTTGGGCCTTGTGCCGACCTGTAGTATCCTTAGGGGATGGATATCTATATGATAGCATGATTTGTAAAACCATTGATCTCAGTCCTTGCTTGCAATCACTATTATGAAATGCTAAGTCACCTGTTCTTGGAAAATTAAATAAAATTAAAGCATTTTTCATTGTTAATGAATTGGAACCTGGAAATAAATAAATTGAACTGTTGTGTGACTCATATGCATGTTGTGGACTGAGGATGGATCGGGCTGCACGCCGCAGCGGATGATATGAATATTGCGCTTGGGCTGAAGGAGCCCCTCCGGAGTCTGTACACACCCCCAGTGAGTGTCGTCGACGTTAAACGGATCGGACTACGCGCCGTAGCGGTCATGTGCATTGCATTGCATTCATGTTTGTAAATTACCTGTGATATTTGTGGTTTGCTGTTGTTGTTAGTTCGTGGTAGGTATCAGACTGTAGTTTTAGCTTTGCTATATGATATTCTGTGGATTTACTGCTTTCAGCTATTTTATATACTTTTTATTCACTGAGTACTTAGTACTCATCCCTACTCTCCGCTCCTTTGTGTGCAGATTCAGGTACACAGTAGGGTTAGACGAATATTTCAGCTTATATCAGGGTATATTCGAGTTGCTGAGGTAGCTGCTGGCGTTCGCAAGACCTAACTTCTCTCTTTATCTCAGTTTATTATATATATATATATATATATATATATATATATATATATATAGGACCTAGCTTCTCTCCTTATTTCAGTTTATTTCTATATATTTCCAGACTTGAATATTTTGTTCAGTATTCCTATTACTATTCAGCTTTTCTTAGAGGCTCTAGACTCGTGACCCCACATCTTTTGGGAGTGTTATTTCGATGTTCGCACTTCTCAGTATTTAATTATACTATTATTATTGGAGTATTATTATTGACTCTTATATTCTTCTTGAAATTTGTCCTTTTAGGACTGGTTTCTATTTGGAAACAGTTGTTGGTCGGGCTTGCCTAGCTCTAGTGTTGGGCGCCATCACGAACGGGTTTGGGTCGTGACAGCCCTCAATTGAGTGTGCCTATTTAGTGTGTACTACTCGAGATAGAGTACGCATTTAGGTAATTGTCGAATAACACCACTCCTAATATTTGAGTGTTCAATAAGGAGGGTTTAAAGGCGGGATTAAAGATAATGAAACCTTGGTGAGATCATAGTGAGCGGTGAATTAGTGTCAGCTAGTATAGTTCGAGAGAATATATCTAGTAAATTGTGGTAGTTGCCCGAGAGAGAGAGGGAGAGAGAGAGAGAGAGGGGGGGGGGGGAGAGAGTGAGATGCACACTCAAAGTATATGATCGGTAAAGAATACTTGGGTGAATTTATAGAAAACGTAGGGAGGATTTTGATAATAGGAATAATCATAACCTTAGACTTTTTCAAATCTTGTCCACAACATTTTCTTTGTTATTTTAAAATTACTGCATTTTAATTATTTTACTCTTAGTTAGTAAAAATTCAAATTGTTATTTCATATATTTGAAGGTTGATTACTTGAATTCGTGCAAATCTAGGGGTTGTAATTATTAAGTTAATTTCCTGTGAGATTCGACACTGAACTTGTAAACCGGATTATATTTACAACGATCGCTAGATCTCTTAGGAGGCATAATTGGGCGAGATTACTACTAAAATAGAAATATATTACTATTCTTGAATTTTTCAGTAAAGATGGTAGATTCTCTAAATATTGTGTGGTTTAAGTTTTCTCCTATAAATATACTACTCCTACTAAATTATGAGAAATTCTAATTGGAGTGCAATTAAGGTGTGAGAAGAGCACATACAAAATAAAAAAAATTCAAAAAAAGAGGGAGGAGGAGAACTATAGAAAAATGAACCACGCAGCATGGAGAGTGATTTTTCTTATTTTCTTCTATTTCCTCCACACATCAGCAGATGATATAGATGTTGTTTGTAAAACAACAGAAGATTATGATCTCTGTGCCCAATCTCTCAAATCAGACCCTAGTAGCTATACGGCAGACGCCAAAGGTATGGCACTTATAATGATTCAACTAGCATTATACAAAGCCACCCACACTATTGTTTTTATCAAGCAACAAATGATTATGCAACCACAGGATCCATCTTCTCAACAGTGCCTTCAAGTTTGCTATCAAGAATATAAATTTATTATAAATTATTTTATCCTAGATTGCTTTCAAGATATGAGCTTGAATAGGTATCATGATGCATCTTTTGCCATTGCATTGTCTGGTTTAAATGTTTCAAGTTGTACTGATGCCTGTGTGAACAGCCCCTCATTCAATTTAACAGGTAGGAGTAAGGAATATGCATATTTTGTTCAAGTAGTTGCGGATGTAATAGATTTTTTGTATTGAATGGATTATGTTTCTACTGATATTAATGTGACAAAAGATTCTATATTGATATTTGTGCTTGTGATTAATAAAATCTCTTTTAAGACCATTTTCGTCATTTCATAAATCCTATCTTGTAGCAGCCCAGTGTACTAAGTTCTCACTCCAAACAGGAACAACCGATTTACAAATCTCATTAATCACATAATTTAGTGAGCAGCGCTATGCACGAGTCTAAGGAAGGACCGACCTCAGAGACCAGAGACCGCTATCTTGCAATTGTCTTATAATGAAGCAATCTCATTGGATGCAAAAGCATTTTAATTGTTTTCATATTAGTATGGTGAAACAAAATATATATCTTAGCTATTGAGTAATAATTTTTAGAAAAATGTAAAATCTGAATTGTCTGATTATAAACAAAGTCACAAAATAACTACAAAAAGCACTAAAAGAAAACTACAATATAATTAGCATTAGCTTCTACAATAGTTGGTTTGTTAGTTTCTGCGCCGACCTTTCTTACCCATTCATAACTATTTAGTCGGTTTTAATAAAATATTTAAAGACTTGATTGGTATTAATAGAAAATATGACTGCTTCTGAAACTTTCTTTTTAAGATTTTTAACTTCTTATCTAATTATGGCTTAATCAATGTTCTTGTATTTTAGCCAAATATTGATGTAGCTAATAACAGACTATTAAATTTTATATTTGGATTAATGAAATCTGTCGTAATTTAAGTTTTATTGAATATAATGAAGAAAAAAAGAAGAAGAAAATTTGATAATTTGCATTTTTTAAAAGGGAATAAAAGTTTAGAGAGAGAATAAAACTATTTTCCTTACACTTTCAAATATTTTTTGTACATACGAAAAAAAAATTCTATATGCAGTCATTATTTTTGTAGAATAGAATTTGAATTTCAAACTTTACTTTTGTGTATAAGATAAGTTCTTTACCAAGTATCATTGTCTGAAACTATGCATTAGTTAACAATGACTAAGTTTTAAAAAAAAACATTTATTGGTTTGATCTGAATGTTAAATGTGGATGCAAATAATTAAAAAGATAAAAAATAAGGGAGAAAATATAGTCAGAACGAAAACTAAACTAGCATCCTAAGAATTCTGAGAAAATATTTGACAGACACTGTTTTTCACGTTTGCTTACCGCGGAAAATTGAAAAACAATTAACTAAATTTTAGGTCACATCTCGCCCTGTACGTAGTTGAGACAATTATGTGTATTGCCAACAATAAATTTGTATTGCTACCAATTCTCTTATAATTTACAATATATTATATTTCTCTTGAAATATGGCAACAAACATCAAAGATGTTTTCGTAACAAGAAGAAAGCTCATGGTTCAAAATATAACAATAACTGAATTAAGTTGTTGCAATTTAGTGAAAGCAGCCAACAATATTATGTCGTGGTAAAAAATATTACTACCCTGAAAGGGCAGAGGCTATTTTCAACATATCCTTGATTGGAGAACGGATAAAAAAAATAAAAATAAAAAGTGGTGGCAACAAGTAGGAATAAAAAATAAGATAAAAGAGACCGAAACCAAAAAAGCAGTCAAACTCTAGGTAGTAAAAACAATCTATGAATAAAAGGATATCATACTAACACCAACGCAAGCGAACTAAGTAAACCAAAGAGAAACACTCGACTACCTACTAGCCTTCTACCGTAATCTTTGACCTCCACGCCCTCCTATGTAGGGCCATGTCTCAGTCAGCTCCAGTTATGCCATGTCCCGCCTACTAACCTCTCCCAAAACTTCTTAGGCCTACCTCTACCCCTCATGATATCTATTGAAGCTAACCCCCCGCACCTTCTCACTGGGGCTTCTATACTTCTCCTAATATGCCCAAACTATGTCAATCTCGCTTCCCGCATCTTATCCTCTATAAGGACAACTCCCACCTTATCCCGAATAACTTCATTCCTAATCTTATCCAACATGGTATGCCTACACATCCACCTTAACATCCTCATCGCAACTACTTTTATCTTCTGTTCATGAGGATTCTTGCCAACACTCTTCTCCATACAACATAGTCGGTCTAACTACAACCTTGTAGAACTTGCCGTAAAGTCTCAGCGGTACATTCTTATCATATAAGACACCGGAAGCGAGCCCCTAATTCATCCAGCATGCTACGATTTGGTGTGTAACATCCTCATCAACCTCCTCATTGCCTTGTGTTATAGATCCAAGGTACTTGAAACTACATCTCTTGGGGATGACTTGTTTATCAAGAACCACCTCCATATCTGTTACACTTCAAACATTTCGTCTTGGTCTTGCTCAACTTGAAACCCTTACATTTAAGGGTCTACCTCTAGACCTCCGGCCCGCATCTCGTCAATATGAACAATGTCATTAGAAAATAATATACACCATGACACCCCTCCTTGAATGTGTCGCATCAATGCGTCCATTCCAAGAAAAATAGAGATAGGCTAAAAGTTGATCCTTGATGCAAACCTATTACAATCGGAAAGTATTCCGTGTCTCCTCCCACCATCTTAACATGAGTCTTGGCTCCACATACATGTCCTTAATCACCATAATATAGGCTACTGGGACCCCTTTTAGCCTCCAAAGCACCTGTCTCGGGACTTTATCATAAGCTTTTTGCAGGTCAATGTACACCATCTGCAAATCTTTTTTCATCTCCCTATACCTCTCCACCAGCCTCCTCACATGGTGAATAGCTTCCATAGTCAAACACCTTGTCATGAAACCGAATTGGTTCTCATAAATGGACTCACTGCTCCACACATTCGCTTCAACCGCCCTCTCCCTAACTTTCATCGTATGGCTAAGCAACTTAATCCCACTATAATTGTTGCCACTTTGAATATCACCCTTGTTCTTATACATCGAAAATATCGTTCTCCACCTTCATTCTCCGGGCATCTTCGTTGTCTTAAAAATAACGTTGAACATCTCAGTGAGCCACTCCAAAATGGAGGTACAATATTAAGTGTCTACTATCGGCAACTCTTTTAATATTTCAGTATTACAAAATATCGTATGGTTAACATATTTACAAGTTTATTAAAATAGGTAAACTACACTAAACACCTCTACGATGGTAGGTATATTCCTATATTTTGTGATCAAACACTTGCATCTCCTATATAAATATAATATGTTGTTCATATTTGTTAAAATAAAAAACTTAAAACCTTATATACAAAGTACAAATCAGAGGAACTCTCATGTAACCAAGTGAATTTAAATATTACTCCATCCGGTTCATAATAAGTGTCTCTTTTACTTTTAGCACGTCCATTAAGAAAATACTAAATCCTATATAAAATTACCTGGTATGACTAAATTATCCTTATTAAATTGGGCACATGATTATAGTGGTATTTATTGCTCTTCTGCACATAATGGTAAAAGAGTAAAAACAAATTAAATTGATTACCTAACTTGACACTTATTTTGGACCAAAATCAAAAAGTAAAAGAGACACTTATTATGGACCGGAAGGAGTACGAAGGAGATCAACAAAAAGCTAAAATAAAAAATAAAAAGTTTATATTTTAAAATATAAACTGCTCTCATGTTTAATGCAAGAACGAATTTCCCCTATTCGACATATCTTATAAACTAATTTGCGGTCATTTTCCATTTTAGATTCAAAAGATACATAATTTACAAAATGTTTAATATTTGTTTTATCAAAGATAATGAATTGTAATTTTCAGCAAAGATATTGTTTCTCTTCGTACGTTTCATAAAAATTAGATATAAAGGAACTTTCCATTTGAATTTTCATACGTCTTTTAATTATTTTTGATACATAGTTACATATATCCCCCTTTATTTTTAGAGTTAAATTGTTTAACCAAAAATTGTGCACTTCGGTCAAAGCTATTTTTAGAAGTACTCGGGCTACTGATAATTAATAAATTCTATATTTTCTGAATGATAATAAGGAAATTAGAATAAAAATAGCAAAGTAACCGATAAGAACCAAACGAAAGTAATTGTATTCCAATAATAATTAGAACGTGTCTTTACAAGTAAAATTTCCTTCCCTTATATAGGAATCTATAAGTACAACAATTCTTCCCTTTTATGACTGAATCATTATGATATTAATGAGACGTTATAATTGGCAGTCGTAACTATTCATGAAGATTTTATAATGTCTATGATCATTAATGCACATTAATTGACGAATTATGAATCTTCCTTCTTTTCCGTCTTGATTTTATGTCGATGTCTCTTCATTGGGCAATTGAGGTTCGACAGACAATGCCTTTTTATCTCGTAGGTGATTTGCTCTTACCTATTATGACTTGTGCCTTTTTAATGCATCTCTCCAACTGCTGCTTCCTTAGTGATCCACGTATCTAGCCACATCAACCACATATATAAATCCACGTGTAATATTTATTTTTTCCAATAGAGATAGTCCCCCCACTTACTAGTTATTCAACAATTAAATATTTGGGAAGTGGATCACATTTATGGCGGGAATATTTTGTCATTGTTTCTCATGTATCATTGCGTCTTCTTTAGAACCATTGTGTCGTACGTCACTTTCATTTTAATATTTGTGACATGTGGCATTCATTGATTGGTTCTGCAACTCTTCAGTGATTTTTAGGGCTTTTCTGCGGTTGCACCAGTCAAAAAGTAACTGCTTCCATTATGGTGTTTCCATCATGAACCCGTTCATATGACGGTTGCTTCTTCGTATAAATACATCCTTATGCATTTTCTTTCACGAAAACCTTCCCTTTACAATATCCTTCTTCCATAAAGTTCTTGTTCATCTACTCGTATTATTTTCTTATACAATCATGTCTTCTCCAAATCCCGATCCGCGTAGAGTAGCTATAGTAGTTGAACTCCCCTTTCATCTGCTCTTATCAGAAGTAGAAGGGGTGGTAGAGTACGTAGTTTAAGATCTATATCTATTCGTGGTTGTTCTTCTTAACATAGTGTTACTACCCCTTTGTCCACTAGAACTAGCGCTTCATCTTCTCATAGATCTTCTGCTAGAAGTAGAGATTTTGGTGAACCTCTTCGAGAACCCACTATTGATGAGATTGTCTCTGCTGAACTTTCCTTCTCTACTGATCGAGAATCGAATAGAAATCAAGTTACATCTAAGACTTCACATGATCGTGTTGAAGTTTACCCTTCCTAAATTGATTTCTCTTGTGCAAAGAAAACTGATTTCCCAGTTTTAGTCCCTAATGCAAATCAAAGGACCACCTCATACAAAGCTGGTTATTACTTTATTTATACATATCCATTTATATTAGGCTTCAGACCACCTATTGATCCAGTCATTATAGAATTTGTTTCGTTTCTTTAATGTTTGCTTGTGTGACAAGAGGGGTTGCTCCTGATGGTAAGCAACCCCACTTCCAACCGAGAGGTTGTGAGTTCGAGTCTCCCAAGAGCAAGGTGGGAAGTTCTTGGAGGGAAGGATGCCGGGGGTCTATTTGGAAACAGCCTCTCTACCCTAGGGTAGGGGTAAGGTCTGCGTACACACTACCCTCCCCAGACCCCACTAAATGGGATTATACTGGGTTGTTGTTGTTGTTGTTGTTGTTTCTTTAATGTTTGCTTGTGACAGATTGGTCCTATTATATGAAGAGCCGTGGCATGCTTAAAATACTTGTCGAATTTGGCCTATTTACCCTTTATCTTTTATCACTTGATTCATCTATATTCTCCCAAGTTGTTTTGTTCTAGGGTATTTACTCTCGTGGCCAGGAGTAAAAGGGTTTTGGTTAGCCCTGAAGATGACAAGGATCGTGGCTGGTATGCCCGTCTTGTTGATGCTCCCATAAAAGGTTTAGTGGGTGATGAGAACATGTACTTTCCAAAAAATTGGAAATTTTCATGTAAGTTTTTTTTTAACCTTCTTCATCTTTCTCTGTTGAAGAAACAAGAACTTACAGTCTCATGACTGTATATTTTTCCTCTTTTTTTCCAGCAATTATGGAAGCTGTTGAGGAGATTCAAGACTTTCGTGGTTGGGTAGAAAAATTGTTGATTGTTGCTACTATGGAGGGAAGGTCTTGGAAGTACATTTCTAGTAGGTTTGGACGGAAAGTGTAGACTTTCAATTTTCTACCTTGCTTCCATATTTAATTGAAATTTTTTAACTTTTTTCTTTGTTAGGATTTCCCATTCGGGGTGTTAGCACTTCATCTATTGCTGTTTCAAGACTTTCTCTGTCTATGGCTTAAGAGATGATATTGAGTTCCTCATCAAAGAGAAAAGCTTGTAGGGCACGCGATTTCGAGGGTGAAGAAGATCAAGAGGAGGGCTCATTAGTTCGGAAGCCTTGAGCTAGGTGACGTGTTATTTCAGATAACAAACTCACTCCTCCTTCAAATTTAGTTTCCCATGCACGAGAACAGAATTCCCACTTTGGTGAGCTTTGAGATGCATGTTGCACCCCGTGACTCTACATAACATCTTATCTCTCATGGGTTTGATAATGAAGATTTCGTCTTTGTTTATGAGAAAGCGCCTCTTGCCTCTTTTTCAGTATCTGTTCTAGTTGATCCCTAGTTCCTTGCACCTGTTGTTGCTGCCACTATTCTTCCCGTGCCTGTTTTGACCCCCTCAACTGCCCATACTATTACAACTTCTCATGTTAAAGTTGGTTCTTCCGGTAATAGTTAATAAAAAAAGTTACCATCGAAGTCCCTGAGGATGGTAGTCTTCTGTAGAAATCTGGTCAAGTCGAAGTATGGCTAAAACCATCGATTGGCCTAGTTGAGAAGTCCAAATTGTAAAGACACGGCTATTTAACGTGGATAAATGAAATTGTCCATTCATCTTTAAAGGTATAAGCCTTAGCTTTTTATTTTGCATGTGACATTTTTTTATCTTTATTTAGTAATCAACATTTCCTTTTCCTCGTATAGATCAACCTAATTGGCACGGAGCTGGTGAAGAGGATTTTCCATAGTGAGAAATTAATGAATGACTATCGCACAAAATCGGATAACTAGAAGGAACAGTTTGATGGCCTTGAGCTTGAGAAGGAAGTTTTAGATGAGGAGAAGTGTACCTTAGAGCAGCAAGTGAAGATAATGGTAGTAGAGTTGGCGATTGAAAAGTCCTCTTCTATTCAAGTGGGCAAGGATAAAGTTCTTCTTGAGTATCCATGTACCGAGCAGATTTTCAAAGACGCTAAAGAAATTAGAGGTTTAAAAGAACTGTTGAACCAAAAGGAAGTTTACGCCGGGGAACTTGTTCAAACGCTCAACCAAGCTCAAGAAGATCTTCGTGTTTCTTCTAATAAAATTCATTTCTTAGAGAGATCACTCGATCCCTTACAAGCTTCTTACAATGTTGCTTTGACTTAAAGAAAGAGCTAATTGCCGAAATTGAGCAGTGGGAGACGGATTATGAAGCCCTTGAGGAAAAGGCTAATGTTGATGTTAGTTGGGCTTTCTTGAAAATACACCTCAAAACTTTAATGGAGGCAATCCAGGATGGCTTTGACTTAGCTGTTGATATTGCAAAAACTAAAGAAACCATTGAGAAAGCTCAACCGAGTCAAAGCTTTTCTTCACCTGAGGTTGACATTCTCGTGGGTGATGAACTTACTCCTGGTGAAGCTGTTGTTCAAACCTCTTCTGCTCAAGTTGAACTTCCTACTGCTGATGATGCCATCTTGAATCCTATTGATGATATTGGTTCAAAACCTTCCCCATAGTGAAAGTTTGATTGAAAAGTTTGTTTTTTTTTATTGGTGGAATGTTTGGGAAGTTTACCTCTGGTTCATTTTGGGGTTTGGTAATGATTGGAAAGTTTTACCGCTGGTCTGTTTTGGGGTTTCGTATCAGATTGCTTAGGTTGGAACTAAGTTTATACTTAGTTTTACCTAGTTTATACAATATTACTTTCCAAGTTTTTTGTCTAACTCTTATGATATCTTATTTTGAGTTTCTTTTATACTCTCTTATTAGTTTGCCCTAGTCTTACTTCAGGGTTCGAAGATAAATGTTTTTCTTACGTTATAAATTTCGGCTTTATTTCCTACCTATTTTAATGTTTGAATTTTTGTTTTACCCTTTGTTATTTAACTTTGCATTAAAATGCTTCAATATTTCGCGACTCTTTTGAATAATAACAGATTATAAAATATGGCCCTTTTATACACAACACTTAATGAAGAAGACGTTTAAACTTCATGTTGGTGTAAACATACAAAAGAAGAAGTAGAAACATACATATTTTTTTTGAATAATTTAAGGAAGTTTTGTATTCTTGAACTTTCGAACTGTATACTTTTCATGTATTAAAGTAACATCTACAACTCTTCGTAACTGTTTTATAACAGATTTTACAAGGGTATTTCTTGCAACCTACGACTAAATATTGCCTTTAACCTAAATACTTGTAAGATTTTGTAATTTACATTTGCGAGTGTATACTTCATCATAGGTTTTTGAATTAGGCTTGTGTTTTTGGCTCTTGATTTGCTCTTAACTTTCGATTTATTGAGTATATTGTCTAAGGCTTGACTTGATTTCTTGTCCTCTTTGCCTTCTATATATGTAGTCCCCCAAGTGTTATAGCTTTGAAGTATGAAATCTCGAGCACTTGATTATTCTTTCTATGTGGTCCATTTCCTGAAAAGGAAAAACATACGAACTCGGAGGAATATATATATTTTTTAGAAGATGACTACTTAACCCTTTTATTTCCATCAGAAATGTTGTAACCCAAACTGGGGATGATTTTGCATCCCACATGTCTTTTAGGTCTAAACTAATCATTTGGTGCGGGGTAGATTTGTGCCTATCATCTAAAATGGTTAGTATAAATAAAAAATGATAAATCTTAACTTTGCATAAATGATACCTGATCGGAGATTTTCCTTTTTAGAAGTAATACTTCTTCAAATGAACAACATTTCAATTTGATGGGAGTTCTTTACCGTCCATTATTTCCAATTCATAAGCGCCCTTTCCAGCAATAGCTCGAATCTTGTAAGGTCCTTCCTAATTTGGGCTCAATTTCCCTGTATTGGCCGCTTTTGATTATTGAAATTTTTTTTGACTACGATCCCCAATCTTGAAATATCGAAGATGAGCTTTCCGATTATAATGTCGCTCAATAATTTGCTTATGTGTTGCCATCCTTATTAGAGTTATTTCTTCCTTTCTTCAATCAAATCGAGATTTACTCGTATCTCTTTATCATTTGATTCTTCGATTTCTTGGATGTACCTCATACTTGGTTCTCCTATTTCAACTAGAATTAAGGCTTCGATACCATACACAAGTGAGAATGGTGTCTCTCCCGTACCTATTTTTGTTCTTGTTCGGTAAGCCCATAATACTCCTGTTAACACTTTTGACCACTTACTTTTTGACTCCTCTAATATTTTCTTTAAGCTATTAATAATAACCTTGTTTGTTGATCCAACTTTCCCATAAGCCACAGGGTGATAAGGTGTCAAAGTTATCCTCTTAATTTGCTAACTCTGAAAGAATTCTGTGATTTTTGCGCCTATGAATTGCGGGTTGTTATCAAACACGATTTATTTGGGAACACCAAACCGGCATATGATGTTACGCGAAATAAAGTACCTGAATTCTTTTTCTTGTACATGTTTGAAGGCACATGCTTCTACCCACTTGGTAAAATAATTAGTTAATACTAGTAAAAATTGTACCTTTTCTTTAGCTTAGGATAGCGGACCGACAATATCCATCTCCCACTTTATAAAAGGTCTTGATGCAATAACTGGGTATAATAACTCTACTGGGTGTGCATATTGTTACCATATCGCTAGCATTTTTAATATTTTTCCACAAAGCTTTCTGCATCTTCTTCCATTTTTGACCAATAATATCCTACTCTAATTAAAGTTTTTACCAAGGATCTTTCCTCCTGCGTGATTTTCACAGTGTCCCTCATGTACCTCTCTCATCACAGACTCTGTTTGAGAAGGTCCAAGACACCTTGCTAAAGGTCCACCGATCATCTTCAATATAAGTTGCCTCGATCCAAATAATAACGGGCAGATTTTTGTTGAAGTGCCTGAGCCTTTTTCTTATCTTCAGGTAGAATCCAATACTGCAAAAAATTTAACGATCTCTTTTCTCCAATCCAAATATAAATTATTGAAATTTACCTTATTTTTTATCTTGATCGAGTGTTGAATGAAACAAATGTATTACAAAAGCATTTTATTCATTTTGTCACTTCTGTAGTGGATGCAAGATTAGATAAAACGTCTGCTTCAGCATTTTCTTCCCTGGGTATTTGCGCGATTTTCCAAGATTGGAATTGTCTGATTAAATCTCGTGCATTTTTCAAATATTGTTGCATCCTCGTCTCTCTATCTATATAAGTCCCCTGCATTTTATTAACAACAAGTTGCGAGTCACTCTTGATTATAATCTCTACTATTCCGAGCTCTCGCGCCAATTCTAAACCTGCAATTACGGTGTCGTATTCTGCATTATTGTTAGTAATGGGATATCATTTTATTGCCTGCCTTATAGTTTCTCCCGAATGTGGGATTAGAACAATGCCTAAACCCACTCCTTTAATATTTGAGGATCCATCAGTAAATAGGGTTCAAGCACCCGGATTAGACCCGTTGAATGGCAGCAATTCATTTTTAGCTTCTATTAATATTTCGGGCTGAACTCAGCCACGGAATCTACTAAAACTTGTAATTTTGTCGCAATTCTAGGTTGATACATGATATCATATTCACATAGTTCTATAGCCCACTTGGCTAATATACTTGATAATTCTTGCTTATGTAATATATTTCATAAGGGGTAAGCAGACACTACAGAGAAAGGGTGACGTTGAAAATAAGGCCTCAACTTTCTAGATGCCATTATTAGTGCTAAAGCAAATTTTGCTAAATGAGTATATAGAGTTTCAGCATCCAATAAGGATTTGCTAATATAATAAATTGGAGATTATTTACCTTTGTCTTCTCGAACTAATACTGCACTTACCGCCATTTCTGACATAGTGAGGTAGATAAGTTGCCTCTCCATCCTTTGTTTAGCCAGCAATAGTGGGTGTCACGATCCAAATTCCATATTAGGCCGTGATAGCTCCCAACACTGTTGTTAGGCAAGCCAACACTAATCAACTAGTGAATCCTCTTTTAAACAATTAGTACGCGATAACCTCTCCTAATTGATAAAGAAATTAGGAGTTTAAAATTTATGCATAATTAAATAAAAATAATAAATACGAATTAAAATCATAAAAGTAAACCAAAAATCATAAGTCTACTAATGTGTATGCCAAAACCTGGTGTCACAGGTGTGTGGGAAGAATATACAAAATCATACTATCCTAATGTCTGGAAAAGGAATAGATAGGAAAATAAAGACATAAGATAGACCCTAGCTACTGTAAAACGGCTCAAAAGGGTAGCTCACAGGGAAGTCTCAAGCCGAGGAGTCAAATCTACGTGCCGGAGTGATGTCCATATGCACCTACCTCAAGGTATGTATAATCAAGTACATATAGCGTGAGTACATAAAAATATGTACCCGGTAAGTATCTCGCCTAACCTCGAATAAGTAGTGACGAGGGGTTGACTCCGACACTTACTAAGGCCAGCAACATAATAACAGTATGTAGTTAAATATTTTAAATTACATTGTAAGTAGTTAACAACAAACTCAAACAAGAATGATACTATACGCGTTTCATCAAATTAAAAAACCAAGGCACTTTCCTTATTTTAAACAAGTGGCCTTTCAAGAAACAAATCATACGAATTATAAGTAGATCCAGTTCTATTATCACACACAAATACCACCAAGGACATTCGGGCCGATGCAACATAAAAGTAAAATGTGCACTACCGAGGGTCGAACAACCTGAGCTATAGATACATTTATTAACCCGTCGAGGCAAATGACCCACTCGCCGAATATACTTGCGACGTGGTTAAATATAAGTATATGTAATGTTTCCTCAAATCTTTTCAAAAGAATAATTTACTTGAAATATTGAAATCATGAAATCCTCAACCTAATTCCATTCAATGCAAATCAACAAATATAATCATATAGCAATACTCACAAAGCATGGTGTAACCCTAGAATTATCCGGACAAAATAAGAATAGTACCTACGTACGAACTCTCATCACTTTGTGCATACGTATGCCCCATAATTAATCATATATTAATTAAGTTCACCTATGGGGAAATTTTCCCTCTTACAAGGTTATAAAAGCGAGTTACCTCGTTTCGAGCTGACTTCCAACTCAATAATGCGCTCAAACCCTCAAATCGGAGCCGAACAATATGAAACTATTCAAATAGTGTAAAAAAATCATTATAAGTTCACGAGTTCATATTCTAGCTATTAAAGTGATTATCTAACCCTAAAGGTAAGATTCCTAAAATTCACCCCCGAGCCCACATGTCCGGATTCAAGAAATTTTCGAAGGAAGTTGTTACCCATAATCTAAGGAACATAAACATATGATTATCATTAAGTTTCATGGTCAATCGCGGTAGAAATGTCATTCTTGCCAAACCCAAGGTTTTTCATCTAATCTCATAATTGTCACTAATCTTTACATGTTAATCTACCCCAAATCTAAGTATTTAACTCACAAATAGTAGTAATTACTTACCTCCAAAAGCTTGGTGAAAACCCCTTCTCAAGAAGCTCTAAAATTGCCCAACAATGGAGTGAAATGAGCCATAATAAAGGCATGTATTAAATGAAGCCCACTGCCTTCAATGATTTTCGCACATGTGGTCATGGGCCGCACCTGTGCCACGCATCTGGGGACAATGGTCTGCTTCTATGAGAATTTTCTGGGCCGGCTGTGACTGCTTCTGCAGAAGGCCCACCATTTCTGCAGTTCCGCTTCTGCGGATGAAGGGCTAGATCTGCGATTCTCGGCTGCCCATCCTTGTCCGCATCTGCAAATCAAGGCCCACACCCGCGAGCTCACATCTACGGCTAAGCTGGGTATTCCTCTTGCTCAATTTTCCAACTTAGTCTAAGCCTCCTCCGATTGATGCTCAGGGCCCCGCCCAAATATACCCACAAGTTTGGAATGATAAAACTGACTTGCTCGAACCCTTGAAACGCACAAAATAACATTAAAACTAGGAATCACACCCTAAAACTAATTGATTCAAACTTATGAACTTCAAGTTCTCCAATTTGCTTCCAATGTGCCGAAACGTACTTATACTACTCAAAATGACACCAAACTTTGCATGCAAGTCTTAAATGACATTACAGATCTATTCCCATTCTCAGGATCCCGTTCGAACCTCGATATCATCCAATCCCGCTCTAAACCAAATTCAAAGAACTTCTAAAAACCTTTAAAAATTAACTTTCACTATTATGTGCCAAAATGCTCCTGGGTCAGCCGAAACCCAATTCCAGTAAACGCCAAGTCCGAAATCATCTTATAAACCTGTTGGAATCATCAAATCACAATTCCGAGATCGTTTACTCAAAAAATTGACCGAAGTCAAACTTGGCCTTTTAGGCCAACCTTAAGGAATCAAATGTTCTGATTTCAACCCAACTCTTCCTAATCACAATCTAGCCATCCCCGAAAGTCATACAAAAGTAAAAACAAGTACGGGAAGTCTTATTCAGGGAAACGGGGTTCTAGAAAGTAAAATGACTCGTCAGATCATTTCAATAGATTTGACAAGTATGGTTTTAGATTTTTGAGTGCTAGTTAGCATTTCTCAGTCCATTCAAATTGGCTTTGCTTTTTCAACACTGAAAAAAAACTTAAAACTCTTCTCCAAATATTAAGAAATAAACCTTCCCAATGCTGCTATCCTACTTGCCAACCTCTACGCCTCTTTTTTGCGTGAGTATATCCGGTATTTCTTCAATGGCTTTAATCTGCACTGGGTTTACTTTAATTCCCCGATTAGGAACAAGGAAACCTAAAAACTTACCTGAAGACACACCAAATTCACACTTTTTGGGATTTAACTTCATATTGGATTTGCGGAGAGTCTAAAATATATCTGACAAATGTTGAATGTGATCCCCTGCCTGTGTTTACTTGATTAACATGTCATCAATATAGACTTCCATGGTTTTTTCAAGATGTTCTTGAAACATCATTGTTACTAACCTCTGGTATGTGTCGACAACATTCTTTAGGCCGAAAGGCATGACTTTATAAAAGTAAGTCCCCATGTCTGTAACAATGGAAGTTTTTTCCTCAACTAAAGGATCCATTTTTATTTGATTGTATCCTAAGTAGGCATCCAAAAAAACTCATCAATTCATGTCATGCGATAGCATAAATTAGTTGATATATATGTGGTAAAGGAAAGAATCTTTAGGTCAAGCTTTATTCAAGTTAGTATAGTCTATACAAACTTGCCACTTACCATTCTTTTTGGGCACCACTATAATATTAGCTAGCCAATTAGGATATTGTACCTCTCGGATAGACCTAATTTTAAAATGCTTTTGTACCTCATCCTGAATCACCTGGTTTTTGAAGGATCCTTGCGTTATTTTCTTCTCTTTGATATGTGGGTGGGTACGTTGGATCTTCATTCAACTTATGGGTCACCACCTCCGGTGGTATACCTGTCATATTTTAATGCGACCAAGAAAAGCAATGTGTGTTAGCATTCAACAATTCAATTAACTTACCGTTCATCTCTAGGCTCAAGTTGGTTCCGATGTAAACTTTTCTATCCGACCAATGTATAAACAGCACCATAGCTTCGAGTTCCTCAATTGTTGTTTTGATTTTTTCGTTCTCTTCTGGCAGTTGAATAGTATTGGGCCTTGAGTCTATATTTGTTTGTCCATCTCCAATTGAGGTTTGAGTTGTTAAACCCTCAGCTGAAGTTTTTTATGCTTGAATTTGCCACTGAATTGATACTTCTAGAAGCCTATTGATCACCACAAATATGTCTAATTCCCCATTGGGAAGTGAGATTAATAACCTGATGTAAATTAGACGAAACAACATCCATCTCATGAATCCAGGGTTTGTCGAGGATCATATTCTATGCGATGTCCATATCTATCGCTTGAAATTTTGTATCTTTGACTACTCTTTCTGCGAATGTGATGAGCACTATATACCCTTTAGTAACAATGCTTGAATTGTCAAATTCAGATAAGGTACGTGCTTTGGTACCAATTTGATCAACTTGTATCTCATTTACCACTCTTAAAAGAATGATATTTACAGAGCTACCTGGATCAATCAAAACTCATTTCATATTAGTATCATGTACAAGTAAAGATATTACCAGTACATCATTGTGTGGGATCAACATGCCATCTCCATCTGCATCATCAAATATTATACTGTCTTATTCCAAAAATTGGCGAACTCGCTTACCGTGGGTAACTATGACTTTTGACACCTTTTTTGCAGTCATATATGTCACATCGTTGACCTACTCTCCTCTGTTTATCACGTTAATCATTGTTTTTGGTGACGAAGGTTTTGGTGGATCTTTTCTATTCTTCATATATGCTTGAGTACCCTTCTCACTAAGCAAATCGGTTAAATAACCTTGTTTTAACAAGCGCTATACTTCACCTTGTAGAAATCTTCACTCTGTTGTTTTGTGACTGTGATCATTGTGAAACTCGCACAAAAATTTTGGATTTCTTCTGCTAGGGGTTCGATCTCATTTCTTTTGGCCACCACACCATATCTCCCATACTTCATAAAACAACTACTAATTGAGATGTTCCAACATTGAAACTGTAAGCACCAATCTTTGCTTTTGAACTAATGTCACAGTCCTGCATATCTCGCTCATTTCTAAACTTGGATGATGGAACCGCATCTCCGTCCCTTGATCTGGAACCATACCTCGGGTTCTCTTGTTTTGAAAGTGAATCCCTTTATGCTGGTCCTATGTAAGGTTCGTACCTATTCTTACCGGACCTTTTTCAGTTTCTTGTCGCCTTGAACTTGTTTTCATCTCCTCGTGACTGAGTGATAGTATCTCCTTCTATTCGTAGCTTTGTGTTGTATCTATTGTAAACATCATTCCAAGTTGTTATAGGGAATTCTCGTAAACTTTTTTTGAGAGTCCTTGTGGCTTCTAAGCTTTCTTCATTTAGGTTACTTGCAAACGCCATAGCCGACCAATTATCAGGTACACATGGTAACATCATCCTTTCACGTTGGAATCTAGCCACGAATTCTCTGAGTAGCTCCTTATCTCCTTGTTTTATTTTGAAGATGTCTTCCAATGTCACGACCCTAGTTCACCAATTGTGAACATGTCGTGATGGCACCCAGTCCCCACGACTAGGTAAGCCTAACACGTTGCGGAATCCATAAATTATAAACACTTAAATAGGAAACAACGGAAAATAACATAAAAGATATGTAATCCGTGCCGCTTGGCACATACATCCGTCACAAATAATTAAAACACTACCAAGATCCGGAACCCCACGGTAACACAGACTAAAAGAGAAATACAACTGGGGCTCTATGTATAAAGAGTTTCTAACAACGAAATGAGGAATAATGTCAACTAGAAATACTAGAATAGAAGGGAAGCCTCCGGATCCGCGGACGTAGCAGATCATACCTCGAAGTCTCCCAGAAAGCTGCAGAATCACCTAGTACGAGCCTGCTCTGATGTACCCGGATCTGCACAACAAAAGTGTGCAGAAGAGTAGCATGAGTACACCACGGCGGTACTCAGTAAGTGCCAAGCCTAACCTCGATGGAGTAGTGACGAGGAAGGTCAGGGCCCCACTGAGAACAATAATAATATGATGATAACAAAATAAACAGTTTAACAGATAACAACAAAATTTCCAAAATAACAACATTTACTGAAACTGTCTACAATCAAGCTAATAACAAATAATCAACTCAATAAACAAGTCCAGGATCTGTGGGAATTGAACCCACAGTCCCATTCTCAGTACCCCTGGGTCTCCGGGAATCGAACCCGCAGCCCATGTCTCAATAGTATCACAATAACTCAGGATCTCCGGGAATCGAACCCGCAGTCCCTACCAATAACTCAGGATCTCGGGAATCGAACCCGTAGTCCCTACCAATAACTCAGGATCTCGGGAATCGAACCCGTAGTCCCTACCAATAACTCAGGATCTCGGGAATCGAACCCGTAGTCCCTACCAATATCACATCGGGTCTCTGGGAATCGAACCCACAGCCCTGGGTCTCCGGGAATCGAACCCGCAGTCCACAAGCACAGCCAATTAAGGAAATCCAGAGAGAGAAATAATTATGCTCAACTATAACTTCACCGAAAAATAGTGCCAATAATTAACAAGGAGTTCAAATAAGGCAATTAGGCAACTAAACAGTTAAGTGCTACCTAATCATGCTCTTCTAACCACTACCGGGTAAAATATCAAATTAACAACCAAGACAGGGATATCGCTCATCGAACATATGAATAAAGTACGTGTTCAACAACCAGCGCATGTACACGCCCGTCACCTCGCGTACAAGGCATTTAAACTATCACATAATATCCTAGGGGTGAAAATTCCCCCACACGAGGTTAGACAAGCCACTTACCTCAATTCCGGCACAAAACCGCTAAGAAACAACTCTCTTGCCACGAATGTCGGCCTCCACAAGTGTAGAATCTGATAAAAATCAATAGAATCACATCAAAATAGGCCAATTGGACATTACCCAATCAATTAACGCAAAATTCACCAAAACCCACAAGTTGCCAAAACCCGACTTCCGGTACGATTATCGAAAAATCACGAAAATTATATATTCGGGTTCCTTATCTCAATACGAGTCCGTGCATATAAAATTTATCGAAATCGGACTCCGTTTGCCCGTTCAAATCAAAGATTTTCTAACATTTAGGCCTAGGGCTCAAACCCACCTTTAATCTTCCAATTTCAGTGAAATAATCATGGATTTCATGATAAACCAACGAATTAAGGTTAGGAGACTTACCCCCGATGATTTCCCGGTGATATCCCAGCGTTTCCCCTTCAATTCCCTCTCTTGGAAGTCAAAATGTGATAAAATAAAGAAACGCTGAAATGTTTCTGGACTTAAGTCACTGCCAGGCATTTTTACTCTATGCGATCGCATGACCCCTGTTGCGATCGCATAGAACAAATTTTGACCCTCGCCAAACTACTCTATGCGATCGCATAGACCTCAATGCGATCGCAATGCATACCGAAAAATTAACTATGCGATCGCATGCCCTGCTCCGCGATCGCATAGAACAAAAGCTGGACCTGGGACCCCTCTTCTCTATACACTATGCGATCGCATAGGACTGTACGCGATCGCATAGAACAACTTTCCAGAACTATGCGATCGCATGATACCTCCCGCGATCGCACAGAACAAATTTCCAGAACTATGCGATCGCATACCCATTCCCGCGATCGCATAGAACAAATTCTTGGCCTCTCCAAAACCTTCTATGCGATCGCATTAGCCCATTGCGATCGCATAGAGCATTCGTCTGCAGCACACACCAGCAGTTAACAACATTTCCAAAATGCAAGAAATAGCCCGATTTGACCCCCGGATTCATCCCGAGACCCCCCGGGATCCCAACGAAAACCACCAACCTATTCCAAAACATGATACGAACTCATTCTAATCATCAAAACACGTCTAACAACATCAAAATCCATAATTCACATCGAATTCAAGCCTAAATTTCTTAAAACTTTCCGAATTGCATATTCGATCAAAAACCCGACCAAACGACGTCCGAATGACCTGAAAATTTGCGGACATATCCAAAATCACATAACGAAGCTACAAAAATTGTCGGAATTCCATTCCGACCCCCGGATCAAAATCTCACCTATCGATCGGATTCGCCAAAATTTTAACCTTCGGCATTTCAAGCCTAATTGAGCTACGGACCTCCAAAATACATTCCGAACGCGCTCCTAACCCCGAAATCACCTAACGGAGCTAATGGAACCATCGGATTTCCGTTCCGAGATCGTCTTAACACTGTTCCGGCTATGGACCGCTTTCTAGTTTCAAAGCTCTTATTTGGGGACTAAGTGTCCCAAAATGCTCAAATTTTCGAAACCGACTCTCCCGGCAACCCACAATAGCAGAAATGAACTTAGGGGAACAGTTAAATTAGGGATAGGGCGTAATTTTCTAAAACGACCGGTCGGGTCGTTACATCTTCCCACACTTAAAGATTCGTTCGTCCTCGAACGAGCGTAGAAAACATACCTGGAGTAGTGAAAAGATGAGGGTACTGGCTGCGCATATCCTGCTCGGTCTCCCAAGTCGCCTCCTCGACCGGCTGGCCCCGCCACCGAACCTTTACCGAAGCGATGTTCTTTGACCTTAGCTTTCCGACTTGCCTGTCTAGAATGGCTACTGGCTCCTCAACATAAGACAGATCCTTGTCTAGCTGAACAGATGTGAAATCCGACACGTGCGACGGGTCACCATGGTATCTCCGGAGCATGGAGACATGAAATACGGAGTGAACTCCGGCTAGGCTGGGAGGTAAGGCCAACTCACAAGCAACCTCCCCAACACGCCTCAAAATCTCAAAAGGGCCAATAAATCTAGGACTCAGCTTCCCTTTCTTCCCAAACCTCATAACGCCCTTCGTGGGCGAGACTCGGAGCAGAACCCGCTCACCAACCATAAAGCCACATCGCGAACCTTCTTGTCCGCATAACTCTTCTCGTCTAGACCGGGCCGCACGGAGTCACGTCCCGAATCGCCTCGACCTTGTCCGTAGCCTCCTCGAACCATATCGAGTACCTAGTAACCCGGCCTCGCCGGCTCAAACCAACCCGCGGAAGAGACTCGCACCTCCTACCATATAGGGCCTCGTACGGTGCCATCCGAATACTAGATTGGTAGCTGTTGTTATAAGCAACTCCGCCAGTGGCAAAGAGTGATCCCATGAACCTCCAAACTCAATCACGCACGCACGGAGCATATCCTCCGAAAATACGAATAGTGCGTTCGGATCGCCCGTCGGTCCGGGGTGAAATGCCGTGCTCGCGCTCCACCCGAGTACCTAACTCCTGCCGTACGACTCTCCAGAAACCGTGAAGTGAGCCGAGTGCCTCTATACGAAATGATGGAAGCTGGAATACCATGCGGCCGAACTATCTCCCTGATATAGATCTCCGCCGGTCGCTCCGATGAATAAGTAGTGCTCACCGGTATAAAATGGGCGGACTTGGTCAGCCGATCGACAATAACCCAAATAGAATCAAACTTCCTAATAGTCGGTGGAAGCCCAGATACAAAGTCCGTGGTGATGCGCTCCCATTTCCACTCGGAATCTCAATCCTCTGGAATCAATCCACCCGGGCGTTGATGCTCATACTTCACTGCTGGGGCGATTGAGGCATCTAGAAACATAATCACAAGCCCGGCAGCTGCGGCGGGCAATGCCGAGCGAACCGGTCGACCGGAATAACCCTGCCAAAACGACCGGGTCGATGAAGTGCGGGCACCAGAGAAATGGCCCGACTCACGAGACCTCTTGGCCTCCCTCTCTCCCTGCTCTCTAGGGAGCATACTCTCGATCCTCCTGGCGATGCTCACCGCCTGCTGATAGGATATATCTGTCTCCAACTCTCTGGCCATGCTGGATCGGATCGGCAGAATCAGGCCCTCAATAAACCTTCGCACCCTCCCCGGACTGTGGCTACCAAGGCCGGTGCATGCCTGGCAAGACGGGTGAAACTGATAGCATACTCCGATACTGGCATGGAGCCCTGTCGCAACCGCTCAAACTCGAGCGCCAAGAATCCCTAAGGCTCTGAGGGACAAACTCTCTCAAAAATAGATCTGAAAACTGCGTCCAAGTCAATGAAGCAGACTCCTCTGGACTATCCAACTCATACGTGCGCCACCAATCGTAAGCGACCCCACGAAACTGAAAAGCAGTGAAGGAAACCCCGCTGGTCTCAACAATCCCCATGGTACGAAGAATACGATGACACTCATCTAGAAAACTCAATGCATCATCTGTAGCCAAATCGCTGAACACTGGAGGATTATATTTCTTGAACCTCTCCAATCTACGTTGCTCGTCCTCAGAGGCAGCTGGCCCACCTCCGGGCTGTGCTGGGGCGGCAGGAGGCATAACCAAAACATCTGGAACCTGTCCCACCGGCACACGCTGCTCCGGTGTAACGGCTGCGGGAGTCTGGGCCCCTCCCCCGGCCTGAGATGTAGCTGCGACGAGAGGAAGCAGTCCTGCCTGAGCTAAAGTGGTATACATACTCATGAACCGGGCCAGGGTCTCCTGGAGTGCTGGAGTAGTAGCAGCTGTAGTCGGTGTACCAGGTGCCTGCGCTCTAACCTGATCCACTAGTGGCACCTCAGCGGTAGTACGCGCTGGTGCTGTGGCTGCACCTCGGCGCGTCCTCGTCCTCTACCACGACCCCGACCTCTAGCGATGGCAGCAGGGGGCGCGTGTGCCTGATCCTCATGAGTAGCACGTATCCTCACCATCTGTGAGAGAATAGAAAGCAGAATTTTAGATTTGGTGCCAAAAATGTCGCACGACAAGGAATCCAAAAGAAATGAAGAGTTTCCTAAACAGTTACATAGCCTCTCGTAGATAAATACAGACGTCTCCGTATCGATCAGCGAGACTCTAAGTAACTGGTCTGTGTCCTGTGACTCCTATGAACCTAGAGCTTTAATACCAACTTGTCACGACCCTAGTTCACCAATTGTGAACATGTCGTGATGGCACCCAGTCCCCACGACTAGGTAAGCCTAACACGTTGCGGAATCCATAAATTATAAACACTTAAATAGGAAACGGCGGAAAATAACATAAAAGATATGTAATCCGTGCCGCTTGGCACATACATCCGTCACAAAATAAATAAAACACTACCAAGATCCGGAACCCCACGGTAACACAGACTAAAAGAGAAATACAACTGGGGCTCTATGTATAAAGAGTTTCTAACAACAAGAATAAGGGAAAATAACTACTATCACTAGTGAGAATAGAAGGGGACTCTCCGGATCCGTCGACGTAGCAGATCACACCTCCAGTCTCCTGAAGAGCTGCTAGAATCACCTAAAATGTGCCTGATCTGATATACCTGGATCTGCACAACAAAAGTGTGCAGAAGAGTAGTATGAGTACACCACGGCGGTACTCAGTAAGTGCCAAGCCTAACCTCGATGGATTAGTGACGAGGAAGGTTAGGTCCCTACCGAGAGACAATAACATAATGATATTAAAAATAATAAGCAGTTTAAATAAGAATGAATCTGAAATAACAACAATAAAGTAATTACCACAACCGTCTACAATTAATCTAACAATGAGTAACCAACACAACATAAATTCAAATTAACAAGTCCAGGATCTACAAGAATTGAACCCATAATACCTCTCTTTATTCAACAACTCACGATCTCCCGGAATTGAACCCACAGTCCCTATATCAGTATCTCTAGGTCTTCGGGATCTCGGAATCGAACCCGCGGTCCCTACCAATAACTCGGGATCTCGGAATCGAACCCGTAGTCCCTACCGATAACTCGGGATCTCGGGAATCGAACCCGTAGTCCCTACCGATATCACATCGGGTCTCTGGGAATCGAACCCACAGCCCTGGTGGGTCTCCGGGAATCGAACCCGCAGTCCACAAGCACAGCCGATTAAAGGAATCCACAGAGAGAATAATTATGTTTAACTATAACTTCACCGAAAAATAGTGCCAATAATTAACAAGGAGTTCAAATAAGGCAATTAGGCAACTAAATAGTTAAGTGCTACCTAATCATGCTCTCCTAACCACTACCAGGTAAAATATCAAATTAACAGCCAAAGACAGGGATATCGCTCATCGAACATTTTGAATAAAGTACGTGTTCAACAACCAGCGCATGTACACGCCCGTCACCTCGCGTACGAGGCATTTAAACTATCACGTAATATCCTAGGGGTGAAAATTCCCCCACACGAGGTTAGACAAGCCACTTACCTCAATTCCGGTACAAAACCGCTAAGAAACAACTCTCTTGCCACGAATGTCGGCCTCCACAAGTGTAGAATCTGATAAAAATCAATAGAATCACATCAAAATAGGCCAATTGGGCATTACCCAATCAATTAACGCAAAATTCACCAAAACCCACAAGTTGCCAAAACCCGACTTCCGGTACGATTATCGAAAAATCACGAAAATTATATATTCGGGTTCCTTATCTCAATACGAGTTCGTGCATATAAAATTTATCGAAATCGGACTCCGTTTGCCCGTTCAAATCAAAGATTTTCTAACATTTAGGCCTAGGGCTCAAACCCACCTTTAATCTTCCAATTTCAGTGAAATAATCATGGATTTCATGATAAACCAACGAATTAAGGTTAGGAGACTTACCCCCGATGATTTCCCGGTGATATCCCAGCGTTTCCCCTTCAATTCCCTTTCTTGGAGCTCAAAAATGGCGTTTTTGGTTTATGGTTCGCGGCTGAAATGTTTCTGGACTTAAGTCACTGCCAGGCATTTTTACTCTATGCGATCGCATGACCCCTGTTGCGATCGCATAGAACAAATTTTGACCCTCGCCAAACTACTCTATGCGATCGCATAGACCTCAATGCGATCGCAATGCATACCGAAAAATTAACTATGCGATCGCATGCCCTGCTCCGCGATCGCATAGAACAAAAGCTGGACCTGGGACCCCTCTTCTCTATACACTATGCGATCGCATAGGACTGTACGCGATCGCATAGAACAACTTTTCAGAACTATGCGATCGCATGATACCTCCCGCGATCGCACAGAACAAATTTCCAGAACTATGCGATCGCATACCCATTCCCGCGATCGCATAGAACAAATTCTTGGCCTCTCCAAAACCTTCTATGCGATCGCATTAGCCCATTGCGATCGCATAGAGCATTCGTCTGCAGCACACACCAGCAGTTAACAACATTTCCAAAATGCAAGAAATAGCCCGATTTGACCCCCGGATTCATCCCGAGACCCCCGGGATCCCAACGAAAACCACCAACCTATTCCAAAACATGATACGAACTTATTCTAATAATCAAAACACGTCTAACAACATCAAAACCCATAATTCACATCGAATTCAAGCCTAAATTTCTTAAAACTTTCCGAATTGCATATTCGATCAAAAACCCGACCAAACGACGTCCGAATGACTTGAAAATTTGCGGACATATCCAAAATCACATAACGAAGCTACAGAAATTGTCGGAATTCCATTCCGACCCCCGGATCAAAATCTCACCTATCGATCGGATTCGCCAAAATTTTAACCTTCGGCATTTCAAGCCTAATTGAGCTACGGACCTCCAAAATACATTCCGAACGTGCTCCTAACCCGGAAATTACCTAACGGAGCTAATGGAACCATCGGATTTCCGTTCCGAGATCGTCTTAACACTGTTCCGGCTACGGACCGTTTTCTAGTTTCAAAGCTCTTATTTAGGGACTAAGTGTCCCAAAATGCTCAATTTTCGGAACCAACTCTCCCGGCAACCCACAATAGCAGAAATGAACTTAGGGGAACAGTTAAATTAGGGATAGGGCGTAATTTTCTAAAACGACCGGTCGGGTCGTTACATCTTCCCACACTTAAAGATTCGTTCGTCCTCGAACAAGCATAGAATTTTTTGATAAAAAAGAATACCATGTTAGTGCTACTTTTTTTGAGTATTTCACCAAATTTTTTTACCAATACTGACTCAATCTCTTGCTTAGTTAGGTCGTTGCCTTTCACGCCAGTTTATAAACGCAGTTACATGATCTCGCGGGTCGATTTTCCCATCATACTTCAGGATATCAGGCATCTTAAACTTTTTTGGAATTGGAAAGGGAGCAACACTTGGCTTCTAATGTTGTTGAGAATATTTATCAATATCCACTCCTTTAATCACATGTGGCACACTAGGTATCTGCTCTATGTAATCGTTCTGCTCCTTGAGCTGTTTCTGCAAAGTTAGTACTAAACGTTGTAACTCATAATTAGTTGGGATACCTGACCTTCTATTGAGCGATTTGCTTGGAGTTCCTCCACTGCCCGAATTGGCGAGTCTTGAGCATGGGTTCTCTATAGTTGCGGTGTTGTTTGGAGGTGGAGTTGGTGGTATAGTTGGTAATCCACTAACAAAAGCTTGAAGAGCATTGTTGAGGTGTTCTGCAATAGTTGCTTCAATGCATCTTCGGCAGTTTGATCTTCCATTTGTTAGTTATTCACATGTGTTGTTGATATGTTAGGTGACCCTTCTCGGGAGTGTTGAGGAGAATTTCGGGGTGAAGGGATTGGAGTTTCATCCTCTTGTTGATTATGTTGGTTCAACTTATTTGCTAGTTTTGTTGGTTGTTGTCGATAGCGGCCGACATGATTTTTTTGATAGAAAAATGAATTTGAAAAGTGAAAGATTATCAACTGATAACGAAACAAATTTGTTTAACCAAAAATTGTGCACTTCGGTCTAAGCTTATTTTTAGAAGTACTCGGGCTACTGATAATCAAAAAATTCTATATTTTCTTAATGATAAGAAAGAAAATTAGAACAAGAAATAGCAAAGTAATTGATAAGAAGCAAAAGGAAGTAATTGTATTCCAATAATAATCAAAACGTGTCTTTACAAGTAAAATCCCCTTCCCTTAAATTAGAATCTATAAGTACAATGTTTCTTTCCTTTTTGTGACTGAATCGTTACGATATTAATGAGATGTTATATATAATTGGCAATCGTAATTGTTCATGAAGATTCTGTAACGTCACATTAATTGACGATTCATGAACCTTCCTTCTTTTCTGTCTTGATTCATTATGCCGGTGTCTCTTCATTTGGCAATTGAGATTCGAGCAACCATACCTTTTTATTTTGTAGGCGATTTGCTCGTACTTATTATGACTCGTGCCTCTTTTAATGCATCTTTCCAGTCATTGCTTCTTTAGTGATCCACATATCTTGCGACATTATAATCCACGTCTAGTATTTATTTTTTCCAATACATAAACACCATTTTGAAATATAATATTATTCAAACTAACATGGGTTCTGGGCCACTTATTTACAAGTATTTCAAAATGGCATAGTGGCTTCTGGGCCACTTAAACTTGCACTGGATTTTAAAGTCGATACATGAACTATCAATTTTCTCATTTTAGCACCCCAACTCGATAAAAAAATTACAATAAACCCCTCCCTCGGAGCGTGTATCTCAATTGCATGACATGAATAGCACATCAAATACAAAGACCATTTATTATTTGAAATTTGTAATATCTGGGTCCCATTCTTTTTAAAATCAATTTACCAAATTTAGTTTTTGATCTCTTTCCTTTCTTCTCGACCATAGCTCTGCCAAAACCTTCTCAACCATAGCTCCACCAAAACATTCCCCTACCCAGCTACTATTTTCAATAGTAAAAATTCAAATATGATCAATTCATATCCAAATACATATTTTGACCAAACCTCGGTCTAGAAATTAGTCCAAACAAGCCATCATATCTTCTCAAAAAATATCAAAATCATTCCAACAAGATTTTCATCGGAAAATATGGCATACTCGTCAAACTCAAAACCAATAGACCTCCTTAAGAACCTATTACTTCTCACCCCTGAATATTTCCAATAATTTCATAGTCTTAACCGGCCAAAGAAGATCAGTGAAAACACTTTCAGCACCATACCTTTGCGTCAACTGAAAAAATGAGATAGACGAACCAAAATGATTAGTTTGTGGAGAAATGAGGACATGCCAAGAGATTGTTCAAAGTTGCAATGAAAAGAAAGAAGGGGGAGGGGGGAACTGTGGGGAGAAAGAAATTTGGGGGTGGGGGGATTGTAAGGAAGAAGATAGTAGAGGGGTTACACGAGGGATGAATTCGGATTTATGATGTTTTTATTTTTTATTTTTTTGTCTTTTATTTACTTTTTCTTTTTTTGTTATTCAGATTTAATATTTTTAATTTAAATACAGTTTTTCGAGTGACGCTTTTTTTTTTTCTACGTGATTAGCATGCACTTTGACCACATCAGATGTGCTACTGCTACATAAGCATAGTCAATGGTTAGAGGCGTTCATCTATAAGTAATCGGTTGAGTTGAGGTATTAAAATGGAAAAATTAAAAGTTTACGTATCGGCTTTATTTGGTGCAAGTTTAAGTGGCCTAGAAGTTATTACGCCATTTCAAAATATAATAAGTGTATTTACGCGTAGTCATATTACAGTGAGTTTAATGTAATTTACCACCTGAAAAGTACCAACCGTCCGCTTTGTCTCAAATTTTTACAATTGTATTTCTCTTTTAAGAGAGTTGGACAATTTTATCCTTATTTATGTCTTAAGATAAAAAATTGCTTTATTGAATATTTAGTCTACTTACGTGCTATGTTTATCTTCAAGCATAATTAATATTAATGGTAAAATTGAAAAATTTAATTAATTTTTTGTTAAACTTATAAAGTGATAATAATTTGAGATAATTATTTTTAAAAATTAGGACAATTTTAAAAAGGTTTTTGGGTGGGGGGGGGGGGGGAGGGATTGAATTTTAAACTGGAGACGTAAAACCAAATCTTTTTCCTCCTCCTCCTAGGGTTTTAGAATTTTAAAGTACTCCATCTTTGTAACGCTTAACTAAAACCCTATTATCCTCTTTGTATCTAAGGCGTAGTTAAAAAAACCTGTCATAAGAAGCCATCGTTTCTTCGCAACTGCACAGAAAGGAACAAAGCAGCTCCAATATACAATCAGAGGTATCAATTCCACAACCTGCTCTGTACATCTCTAATTGCACCATAATCAACCCATCTTTTGCTGAACAATTGTCCATTAATGTGATCCTTCCAATATATTTGTGCAAAAAATGAAAGACCCATGAAATTTTCGTGGACGCTTGTTCATTTGCATAAGCTTCATAAGCTAGAAATCATATTTTTTTTTTCTGCGGTCCAGAAATCAGAATCTATTGTTTGCTAACTTGAGATGCTAATTCGAAAAATCCGCAAAAGTGTATCGTGGAAAATGATATCTCAGCTCAATCACCTATTTATTTCTCCTATTTCTGAAAAGGGTTCTAATTCTCATAGTCCCCAGAATTTTTCATCTTTGAATATTAGATGCTTTCGTAGTTCACATAATCCTAAGGTATCTGTTCCGGAATCAACAACTCAGACACCCATTTCCGTTGCTGTCAATAAAATGTCGCGGGTTACAAGAACTGATGCACAAGCAGCTCTCTTTGATTACTTGCATTGTACAAGAGGGTTTAATTATGTGGATGCCGAACATATTAGCAAGAACTCGCCTCATTTTCTTCAAAGCTTGCTATCCAAGGTTGATAATGATCAAGACATAACGAGGGCGTTGACACGCTTCTTTAGATACCATCCTATTAATGAGTTTGAACCGTTTTTGGAAAGCTTGGGGTTGAGCCAATCCGAGCTTGCATCTATGCTTCCACGAAATTTGATATTTTTGAGTGATGACAGTGTCTTGCTTGATAATTATCATGTTCTTTGTGATTACGGCATTCCTCGTGTTAAAATGGGGAAGATTTATAAGGAAGCGACTGAGATATTCGGATATGACTATGGAGTATTGGATACGAAATTGAGGGCTTATGAGAAATTGGGTTTGAGCAGATCAACGGTTATAAAGTTGGTGACATGTTCACCTATTCTTTTGCTTGGTGAGATGAATAGTGAACTTATTAAGGTTCTTGAGAAATTGAAAATCTTAGGGTTTGAAAATGATTGGATTGGAGGATACTTATCCAATAGGCACTCCTACAATTGGGGTAGAATGCTTCATACATTGCATTTTCTCAATGAAGTAGGATATAGCGATGAAAAGATGGCGGCTTTGTTTAAGATGAACCCTGCATTCTTATTTGAAGGCTCTGGGAAACGGATTTATGTATTGGTTGGGCAATTACTGAAGTTGGGTCTTAAAATGAATGACATATACTCACTATTCTGTCAAAATCCTAATATCCTATCTCTGAAATGTGCTAAAAATCTCTGGCACGCATTGTACTTCTTGTTGGAGATAGGATTAGAGACCGAAATTATTGCAAATATTGTATCTACACATATACAACTTCTGGGGTCACATTCTCTGAAGGGACCAAAAACTGTTTTGAGGGGCTTCAAGGGCGACAAGTGTCGTTTATGTGAAACTATAAAAGAGGATCCTTTGAATTTATTCAGATTAGCCTCAAAATCAAAAGTTAGCTTGGAGCAGATGACTTCCCAGAACCCAGGAAAATTATTTGAGAAAACTACTTTCTTGTTGAGAGTAGGTTACTTAGAAAATTCAGATGAGATGGCAAAAGCTTTAAAGCAGTTCCGTGGACGAGGTGACCATTTACAAGAGAGGTTTGATTGCCTAGTAAATGCTGGTCTGGACTGCAATGTTGTAATTAATATGATTAAACAGGCTCCCACGGCACTGAACCAGAGCAAAAATGTGCTTGAGAAGAAACTTGATCTACTGAAAACATATTTAGGTTATCCAGTGGAATCGATTGCGTCATTTCCATCTTACCTCTGCTATGATGTTGACAGAGTCCATCTTCGGTTTTCAATGTATGCATGGCTGAAGCAAAAGGGTGCTGCAAAACCAAGATTGTCAGTGAGCACTCTTCTTGCTTGTTCAGATGCCCGCTTTGTAAAATATTTTGTTGACATACATCCAGAAGGTCCAGCAATGTGGGAAAATTTAAAAAGTTCACTTCAATCCAGCTAAGATTGATTTTCCATATCAGTTTTGATGAATAAAGTTACCATTTTTACCCCAAGCTGCTATAAGTTTCTAGTTCTAATTGATTATTTAAATCTCCCACCTTTAATTGGGTTGTCTATGATCTTTTTTCTTTAATATATCTCTTGTTAGGAGACACATCACTCAACTATACTTTGAAGCATCGGAAGGGGGGATTGCCTGATTTTAGTCTGCTCTCGTTCTGTTGAAGAACTTTTCATCCCACTTGCTACTCCCATCACAGCCCCTTCTCTTCATGCTTTAGAAGCGGGAACTCTAGATATTTAGGTACTTTCTGACTGGACAAGGAGGTGTATTATACTCATTAGACTTGTAAAATAATAGATTGATGTCCGTACACCCTGGCTACCCTTCTGATAAGCCTTAGTAGGTAGAGTTACCTAGGACTTGTGTTGGTGGGAGGTAGTGGATGCCAATGGATTAGTCAAGGTGCGGACAAGTTTGGCTTGGGCACCAAAATTATTGAAAAAATTCTCGATTTTCTTATCTTTTTTTCCTAGTCAAGTTTCTTATCCTGAATAAGGCTCAACTCTCAAGAATCTCTTTTCCGAGTGGGGTCGGGAGGCTCTTAAGAATAAAGAAGACAATCTACTCTGTTACTATAAGAAGTGTACTTTTTTTGAGGGTCTATCGGAAACAACCTCTCTACTCCTCGGGGTACACTTATGGGATTTTACTGGGTGTTGTTGTTGTATCAACAGTGTTCCTTTTCGTTGTTTTTATGTTTTCTGTTCTGCCTCTGTTACTTCTCTTTCTGCTAGTATGCCCCTGATTTTCATAACAGATAGGGACATTGCTTGTTGAATACCAATTTTCTCATTCTATATACGTGTTTCTTTTTCCCTAATGTTGCTCCAAAAATAACGAACTGTTCATGATGTATTGCTATGTCATTACGAAACAATATTGTATTGGCTCCAAACTCTTTGTCTTGAACTGGCCATGATTTGTGCGCCTGCGCTTTCTTTTCCTCTCCACTATGGACACAACTCGACATATTATGTGTTGTATCTTGTTTGCTTATGAGGAGTTATATACTATTTCATATTCTATCATGAACACCAATTGGAGTATATTGGTGAATATTACTGCCTTCTATGCAATTTTGGAGCATAATTATCTCTATCCTTAAATTTATTACTATTCAAGGAGTAAATTCCAGAGAACATTGTTATCAAGCTGTGCTGCTGGAATAATTAATGAATAAAATGCTAGATCATTCCTTCTCATCTGTCTAAGCCTTGATCGACAGAGGACTAGATATTTTACTAGTGGTAGGTTGTAGGTACCTAGTGGACTGACGGTACCTAGTGGGCTGATCGAAGTGCACTCAAACTTGCCTTACACCACCTTCATAAAAAACATCCAGAGACACATGTTTTGTTATGTCTCAGAATGTCCATTAATGAGTTCAGTATTTTTTTTTTTTTTAAAAAACTATCTTTGCTATGCATCAAGTATGTGCCGATATGTACAGCAGGAAAGGATTCTATCTTCTGATGTCTGTGGAGAGTTGAGAAAATCCACAAAAATGTAAACCAAGATTACAAAAGTTGTGATACTCGGAATTTTACACATGGAAAGGCCTGTTAACTATTTTAAAAATACCTGCAATTTTTTTCTTTCCAAATTGTCCAAAAATTGCACAAAGGAACAGTATTCAAATGTATTTGATTTACTGTGTCTTCAATGGATTAGGGAGCCACTAATTTCACTCCAAAGACATTAAGGAACACTGTCCACACCTCCCATGAAAATCTATAGTGTATCAGTAAGTTTTCAGGAGATTCTGCTTGTAACTTGCATAGGCAGCAATAGCACCTGTTAGGCTATTATTTAGACTGTGTACTCTTTTTTGTAGGTTGTCCCGCGTGAGGCATGCCCCATTCATGGCAATCCAGCCAAAAACTTCAGCTCCTTCATATTATTCTCCAAGGCCGGTATCTTTCACATTTGGAGAACATTCTAACCTTAAATAAATCTATCCTTTTCCCCTTCCCAAACCAATTTATCATGTTTATGATATATCAAATCAATCTCAATTCTCCAATTTACTTTAATTGACTCACTCTTTCATACTTCCCTTTCTACAATCAGCAATGATTGCTCCCTTGCTGATTATGCAGTTTAGATTTGGGAATAACTGTTTAAGGGGGGTTTTGGTGTCTCTAGACCTTAGAGGTCAGTCAGTAGTCTTGTCTTCCTTGCGTCGTCCACTCAGATATGTACTAGTTTAGAGAACTCCTCCCATAGACAGCTAATGTTTTTTTCCATAATGAGACTCCATGTATGGTGGTTTTGTCTTGTGCACCAGTTCCCTTGCACACGGCGAAGATGACTTTCCTCCATAGGGTCACTTCTTCTATGTTGAACCTCCATAGCCATTTAAGTTAAAGGTTCTTGTTTTAAAGACTCATGGTCTCCTTCCCATGGAAAGTCCTTCCGCAGTTAATCTAATCTCTTCACCAATTGATTATTCTAGATTTACTTACCTATGTGACGAGTTACTCTGAAGTTATAGCCTATTTGGTTTGGCGGGGGGGGGGGTGTAGGCTTTGTAGATATGTAGCAGAACAACCCAACATAATGTCATCTGTGACCATATTTTTGGGGGATTTGCATCTATACCCGCTTTTTGGGTCACGTTCTAACTTGTACCCGTTTTGCAAAAAAAATTGTAGGCGTACTTACTTTTCCGCATAACTTGAGCATATGAGGCTGAAGTAGCAAAGGTAATCACGCTAAACTTTAGCATTCTAGTTGATGGGGTTGAAGTTTTTTGTCCTGGATTTATTAGTTTTGCCATAAAACTTTAGCAGAAGATGTTGAAGTTGTTTAGTTCATTTGTAAAAACTTCAGCATTAAAATAGCTGAAGTTTTTTTTTCTGGATTCATTATTTATGTCATAAAACTTTTTCAAACACTTCAATAAAAGATGCTGAAGTTATTTACTTCATTTGTAAAAACTTCAGCACTAAATAAGCTAGAGTTTTTTTGTCCTGGATAGGTTTTTTCAAAAACTTTCAGTAGAAAATGCTAAAGTTACTTAGTTCATTTGTAAAAAATTTAGCACGATATAAGCTGTATTTTTTTTGTTCTAGATTCATTAGTTTTGTCATAAAGCTTTTTTCAAAAACTTCAGTAGAAGATGCTTAAGTTATTTAGTTCATTTGTAAAAACTTCAGCACTATATAAGTTGAAGTGTTTGAAAAAGCTTCTAATATGCTAGATAAATATCACCTTATTCTTTCATAGTGTATTACTACTATAAAATAATCAGATTGCCAACAATATCTAACTCATAAATTTTGAAAATGTGAAAAGAATAGAATTAACGTGAAAATATTCACAAATTATTGTCTACTAGTTTACGTAATTATATATACTTTGTTTTTAAATAATCTAATAGACATACTTATGGCAATCACCCCCTAAAGTAAAGTTAAAAATTGCACGGGGTGACCAAATAGGCGCCCCGTGCAATTTTTACTCATTTTGTGAGTCTGAAAGTAAAGCTTCATTTACGTCATTATGATCAGGTTAAGGCTTGCACAGCACTTAATGGGGGCACCATTTATATGGTCCTGTCTTGGATTAAGTGTAATTAATTACCCCCCGGTAGCTTTGCACAATCAAAGTTCAGGCATATGGGAAAAATCATTGTGTTTACGCTGATTTGGCTGGTAGGAAAGCCATCATACATGTAAAACGAAGATGTGGCTTTTTCAAGGGGGAGTAGTAATTATTAAGAGAAAGAGTTGTAATAAATTGTTTAAGATTTGTATTTTGTTGAGAAACTTGTGGGATCGTATTTAACTTAGCTCTGTATTATAAAAGAATGGAAAAGGCGATAAAGCAGCAATGAGATTAGGCAAAATAAGTTCCACAATTTCCTTTTTCAAGGACGAGGCTTTGTTAACAGGAAAATGATCTGCAACTCTAACAAAAACTCCATCTTCTGCAACAAGAAATGACTATATACTTCTTCTCATTAGTTTATCTAGTGCACAAAGAGATGATCTACATATCAGTAAGATACAATCAATTTCCCACATAAGCAGTATTTTACAAGCTTGTTCCTAAGCAACTTTCTTTCTACTGTAAACATGGAAGTTTAAGAAGCAGAATTAGGAAATGGCTAGCGACAACTCAGGCGCTCTAATGAAGGTTTTACAAGATAAGTCTTTATAAAAACTATTAATCTTACATCCAAAACTGAGATGGCAGAGAGGTAAGAGAACTTATAGGACAAAACCGTTACTCATAGTTTCCTAAGTTTGACACTTGCACCATCTTTAAAAGAAGAGGAACATGATGATGAGGACAAGCCAGATCTATGAAGTTCAGCCTTGTCTTTGTTAAATGCCCGTTGAACGTCATCTTTGAGCTCCTTAAATCGCTTCCTCTTGATCTTCTGCTCCTCTGGAGTGCCCATCTCAAGGAAAATCAAGTCGGGTAAGTCATCCTCCATAAACTTATCCAGAACTTGGGAGCAATGCGGAAAATAGCGCTTGCCAAGTTCAACTGCAACCATGAAACAGAATTAATTAAGAATAATGAAAAGAGGAATCTTGAAAGTACAATTCTTAAGGCATTCTTAGTCCATGATGGAATCTATATGTGCAAATCAAGAATATGTTATAAGGAAAATATAAACCTGCTTAAGGACATATATGGTCATTCTTTCAAGTCACAAAGGGTATTTGATGAAAAAAAATTGAACATAAAGTGACGTGCTATAGTCATGTAGGTAAAACCCTACGCACACATTTATAATTTCATTTTTCCTGGATATTTCGGGGATTAACATTGGCTGTTAATGCTACAGAAAAAAACAATATTAATTTGCATTCTTTGTTTCTCCTTCTTTTCCTATTTTGGGAGAGTAAGGAGGGAGGACGGTGGAGCAAAAGTGGGTTCAGGTCTAGATGCTCTTCACGACACTTAAGTTGCTACTGATTAGACGATGATGAAACTGGAAATAATAGGAAATTAGGTGCATTTAAGATGATCTTAACAAATAGACTAGCTATCAGTGGATACCTGTCTTCGAGAGGGCTTGCATCCTAGAAAGAAGTCTTTCTTTCTGCTTTATGGGTGTCTCATTCAAATTAACCTCCCTCAAGTTCCCAGATGTACTTTTAGATGCCAAACAGGCTGCTACTTCAGCTGCAGTCTCAGCATTTGCAATTTGCATGGCTAGTCTGGCTTCAAGAGGGAACAGTAACCGAGCAAATGCCACTGTAATACAAAAGCCATCACCAAATTATTTGCTCAGCGTCATACTTAATTCATGCGAGGGCCACAACAGACTCATCAAATTTGGATGCGAAACCAAATCAAAATTTGACAGATGAGATATTGCACATAACAAAAACAAACAACCTGACAAATGATAACATCATCGCTGCATTCCAAGTCATCATATAATGCAGAAGTTACTCTCTCTGTGTGTGTGTGTGTGTGTGTTTTATATTTGTTCTTTTGGCTGGATTAGTCAATAATATACCCTAGATTTCCTCATACTCTTTGTGTGGGCATCAATTAGTATTGTGATCAGCCTGATTGTCCAAGAAATGGTACAACTGTAGTTCATGTACCAATACTTGGCCCCACTGAGATCTTCCCCTAGATGTTTAGAGAAATAATGAACTAATATAAATGACTTCTAACTGGAGGTGAGTACCCATTAGTCAACAATGTATCCTGGTGCAGATAGGCCAACACTTTCATTATGTGCTCCAAACTTACCATGCTTTTAACATTAAATGTCAAGGTCAAAATTTAAAGGCCTCTCCATAGATTTCCAAATTTGAGATCATGATCTGGTGATATGAAATGCTTAAATCTTAGTCTCGTAACTACTATCAATGAACAAGGCCCAGTAGGACTACTAATATTGCTTAGTATTAACTATTAACTCTTAACCAAGGAAGCGTAGCTTCCAGAACTGCAAGACAAGTGCTTGGGCCTTGGTAGGTAAAAAGAGGAAACCCAAGATTACCGTATTTTAAATGGTACCTCTATTTTCCAGGTAGTGCAGCTTCATGTGCAGATCATCGGCCAACATTGGGGAAGAAAACAATGCATCTCCAGCCATTGGGTTGTGACGTATCTCTCTCTCCAAAACATCAATACATACCCGATCTTTGTTTGCTTCCTGGCCTTGTTCTGTTTTTGCATGGTACTCCTTAGGCCTAGTCAACCTCCTACAGATACTAACAGCAGTCTGCCCATCCAATGTAGTCTCTGATGCACGAGCTCCCTTAGTCAAAAGCGATACAATTATTGCTGGCTCCTTACGCATGGAAGCAATGTGAAGCACAGTGTAACCACGAGTATTACGTAGGTTGACATCCGCAACACCCAGTCCAAGAACCTCAGACACAACCTTGGGATCACAATATGCAACAGCATAATGAAGAGCGTAGGCTTCATCTAAGCTTATGTTAGACTCACTCAGTAGAAGCTTGACAAGTTCAACATCATCCGAATCCAATGCCTTGTATATCCTATTTTTTCTCTTTTCATGCAAGGGATCCACATGTAGAACCTTACTTTCATCAACCTGACATTTCTGCCGCAATAATTTAATATTCTCTGCAACTTCAAAAGGAACCTCTTTCTCAATGCATGTGATTTCAAGATCTGATCGTGCTACTCTATCAACACAATGAGTGAGAAGCTCGCTCAATTGGCAATGAAAAGCAACTCTAAGTATTGGGATAACATCTTCCACAAGAGCCTTCCCAACAAAATTGATAAGGCGTCTCTGCAATTATATGAGCTAGTGTTAGCAGACAGTACTCTTGATTGTTGCCGGTAGGGAAAAATTCTCTATATATTTTTGACAAATGCATCAACTTTTATGTAAACTGGCAACAGCCGCAGATTACATGTATCCAATATTCATTGTGTTTATTATCATTAGGCAGAGCTGGAACAGTTACTGCAAAGACCACTACCCTCAAAACTTAAAACTGACAATGATGTCCAACTGCCTTACACAAATCATTAGATATGAATGCTAAACTCAAACATATCAGTAAATTCCAACAAAGGCACTTCATATTTAGTGCAAAATGCTATCAATGGCTTGGGGATATTCCATGTCAACTTGACAAGGTCCTTATTGCAATGACTAGCTTCTTCTGTTTGAAACAAATTTAGAACTACTTTTCTCCTAAACCAATATCAGACACTGAAAAGAATATCACAATACAAGTAGCAACAAATTGGATTCACAACATAATGGTATTGCTGTGTATGATTATGCACAAAATCATGACATTGCAGAATATTCCTTAACTGGATACCACTTTAACATGATTAACGTATTGACCATATACTTTCTTTGACAAATTGACAGAAGTTCAGAAGAAAAAGTCATTTCAAATGAAAACTTCACAGTTCATACAGAGATTTCATAATACAATCTAATTATCAGTGGTCAAGCTAGACAAGCATAATCTTTTGTATTTGGCCTTGATAGCTTGAATCAAACACCACAAAATCACTTGAAATGTACATTAATCAGTAGAAAGCATGTTACTTACCAGGAAAAGTGACACTAGCTCTGGAACCTGAAACACGGAAGAGGCATACATCAACTCCACACTAAAACTAATTGCTGGTCTGCAAGAGTCATGAGCACATATGGTGTCCATACACGTTGATACCTCCGGAGGGAAATGCTTCAACTTTCCCGAGTACAAATAGCTTAAGAAAGTAAGGAAAGCCTCATATCCAACCTTACCATAAGGCAAAATATCTGTCATAGAATATCTTGTTTTACTTTCCTTTCCACCACTTCCCTTCTCTTTCCTAAAAAGATCCTGAAAAAATTTACTCCTGGCAGCTAATATACAACGGTGAACACTAACTGAAACATCCTCAACAACAATCTCAGCATCACAAAAATCTGAGCTGGAATCTGACAGGAGCTGCTCTAAATTGTTACTGAGTTTACTCAAGCTGATGATTTCGTAACTAGTCACCGTCTCAGAACCACCATAAGCATATGTGTGTTGGCCAACACCAATCGATCCATTTGATGTAATGGATGACGAAGTAAAGCTTATAGATGATGATGGTTCAGCAGAACAAGCCATTTCCCAATCTAATGGTCTAAAAACATATACAAAATTTATCTACATCTACGATAGTCAAAGTCCAGAAAATCTAATGTTTTTAACCAGGTATAATATTCTCTGCACAGGCTCTATGCAAAAAAAGAACCTCTCCAAGACCATAACCGATCACCAATACAAGAAATTCTTCTCAAAGGACAAAGTTTGACCAAAATTTTCCATAAATTTTCTAATAACATTCAACTATACAGACCAAGAAAAGAAGCAAATTCCAAAACTACAACTCATATTCTCACTATTTCAGGTATAACCAAATCAACCCGTTAAAACTTTAGAAGAAATTAACAATTCCACCCCATCTATAATCGACAAAAATACAAAACTGCAATTTCTCAGTAAAGATACTAGTACTATCTTCTTCCAGAATACAAAGTGCAAACCTTCAACTGCTTGATCACAACTTACCCAAATGAAAAATTCACCAACTTCACAAAAAGTCAAGATAACTGACAAATTTTGCAACAAAAATCTTCAACTGCTTGATCATAACTTACCCAATTGGAATAACATTCACTTCAGCTAAAAAACGGGAAAATTTGCAGTTGCAGAGCTAAAACTACTGTTTTTTTCTTCTTCTGAGCTAGATCCGAAGTGCAACCAAAAAAGATTAAAGGATTAGAATTCAAGAAAATTTGTCCCTGGTTGCTTTGAGGAAAGAGCGAATTGGACCCACGTGTCTCAGGGAAATTTCGTAAGAAAAATAACGCGCAGTTATTTTATTTTTCGGCTGTGTGGGGGCTGTGCAGAAGAATCCATGTTCCTAATCGTTATAGTATAGACAATATAATTGGACCCGATTCATGAGATATCTCATTATTTGGTATCGACCCGATTGGGATTTTTTCCATTTGTTTGGTTAATTATTTTGAGAAGCTTTTTAACAGAGAAGAATAAATTGTTTATAATTGCATGTGATGTTATTCTCCTTTTTTTTGGGATTGGGTGAGACTTGTCAGGACGACTCATAGATGATTCTTGCATTGGATTGTGTCCCTCTTATAGTAGTTATTTATGGTAGTTATTGTTTGATATTATTGCATGCCATTTTATGTATAATTCTTATGTATAGATAAATATTTACCCAATTTCTACCGGATTTACTAATGCTCTTTTATTTTTGTTTTTGTTTTTGTTGTTGCTTCCCTTTCCTTCTCTAAGCCGAGGGTCGATTGGAAACAACCTCTCTATCCTTTTGGGTAGGGGTAAGGCTTGTCTACATATTACTCTCCCCAAACCCCACCTTATGAGACTATACTGAGTAGTTGTTATTGTTATTGTTGTTGCATGCGATGTTATTATAAAATAGTTACACTCTCTTTAACCTAGATTAACTTTTTGATTAAGTTTATAAGGGACAGATTGAGTAATATTTTCCTTGTCCCAGACATTCAATTCATCTTTCTACATTAAACATATAATTGTATAAGATTTTCTTTATAAATTTTAATTTCCATTTTTAGGATTTATTTTGGCAGAAAAAACAATGCTAATTTTCTCTCTATCATTACAATCTTATCAAATAATCAGTTCTGTGATTTCATGTGGTTTCTATTTAAATATTAGTGTTTTTTTTTTTTGTAATAAATGTGAAATATTAGTGCTAATATGGAGTATTTGATAAGGAGGAAAAAAGAAAAACTTTATAATAGAAAGGAGCTATTTGGCCCGACCCTTATTAGTATATGATACTCGACCCGTTTTGTGTTTTGCGGGTCGAGTGGCTCCAGTTGTATAAAAGTGTTTATTTATGTGAGGTGTTGGTTGGAGGGTGAAGTCGTTAAGCTGACGCGGCAGATGCTGTCACCTCTCTTTGTTGGCTTCTATACACGTCATTAGTATCGTCATTCTTCTTTTACGTTTTATTTCCATTTCCATATGCACGTAGTTAGGGGTGTACAAACCGAACCGAGAAATCGTACCAAATCGAAAAGTCAAACCAAACTGATTAAAAAATTCGGCTCCGTTTGGTTTGATTTGGTTTTGTATTGAATAAAAAAAACTCGAACCAACCCGATATATATATATATATATATATATATATATATATATATATATATATATATATATATATATATATATATATATATATATATATATATATATATATATATATTATTATTTAAGATTTTATATAAATTTTCTTTAAAAAATATCTAGAAATATTTAGAATTTTCTTACGGGATATAAATTTTAATAGAATATGAAGTGCTTCATATTTATCGACCTTAAATAATGGTTGTATAATCAGTTTCTTAAAAAGTGTTACTAAAATACATTTATCTTTTTGTTCTTACATATTCATATCATATGTTAAGATATATTAAATTCTTATATCTCTTTCGAATGTGAAGTGGTTATTAATATTTAGGTATCATACTGATTTTTATGTTTAATTACTAAATTCAGATAACCTGAAAGTGTATATCAATGAAAAATTATTGTCAGACAACTAAAAAAATAATTATTATATGTTAACTAATAGAATTCTCGCATAAGAATATTTTAATTGATAATATGTTAGTCAACTTTTAATATTTTTACTGAATAGATGCATACGTATCAAATATTTAACAAAGTAAAATTGAAATAATATGTAGGTAACTATAAACCCGAAAATCCAAAAAACCCGACAAAACCGAACCAATCCGGTCTATTTACACCCCTACATATAGTAATATATTTTCTTTAGGGGGTCATTTACTCGGGTGTAGGGTGGCAAATGGGTGAGTCGGGTTGGATATGAGGGGTTAAAGTGGATAATTTAAAAAACGGATAAATTATTCGACCCTACCCCAATTTGAGATGGATAAAAATGGATTTATCCAGCGGATAATTTGGATCCATACTATCTATGGCTTCTTAAATATGATCACTTATGAGAGAATTTCTTGTCTTCCAAACTTGAGAAACTCCAGTTTGAGGCTTTACAAAGATAAAGTTAAACACATTAGTTATCCATTGGTTAATCATTTTAAGTGGATAATATAGTTCTTTATCCATGCTCGATCCTTTTTTAAAATTGTTCATTATCCAACCTATATTTTTTAGAGATAATATGGGTGAATAACTGATTTCTTTTAACTATTTTGCAACATCTACTCAAGCGTATAAGACTAGTTGTCATTATGGTGTATTAGTAAGGAATGCATGAGTCTTATTTTTTATCGATTGTTTGGTGTGATATATTAAAAATTAAAATTGCATAATTTTTAAAAATTATCTTTAAGAGATTTTAAGGATAATTTTGTCTTTAACCATACTATGAATTAATACCTTTGGCATTGCTAATACCACAAATTTGTAATATATTAACTATACATAGGATAATATCAAATAAGGTGTATAACTAATGCTTGTATTAGTTATACATAGGTTGAAAAATTATACCACATGGTATTACTATATACAAAGCTAATGCATGCATTTTTCTTTAAATGCACTGTACCAAACAACCTATTAGTCTCTTACAAAAAAAATGTCATTTTATATATTTCAAAAAAAATAATATTAAACTTTTTATTTTACTTAATTTATTTTTAATACGAAAGTTTTATAATCACACAAATAATATCGCCCATAAACTTATACCTCTTGAGGTTTTTGTACAGAGTCAAATGACCTTATATAAATAAAAGGGAGAAGGGCCAAAATTATACTCATACTATCGAAAATTAGTCACGTTAGTACCCCGTTATACTTTACGGCTAAAATTGTCCCTACCGTTAACAAAGTGTGTAAAATTGTCCCTACCGTTACTAAAGTAGATAAATTTGTACCTAAATCTAACAAATTTGGGAAAAATGCCAAAAAGTACCCCTACTATTGAAATTTATCCACGTTAATACCCCGTTTTACTTTCGGGCTAAAATAATACATGCCGTTATTAAAGTGTGAGAAATAGTACCCAAATCTAACGGAGCTCCTACGTGGCAATCGGGTCCCTCTTAATAATGTGCCAACTAACTAATAAAGTGCCAACTAGACTACTACAACCCGCCCCACATAATAACCTGCCCCATTTGAGAACTCTTCCACCTAAAAACAATCTCAGTTGAATAAACCTAGGGTTCAAACTCAAATTCCTCATCTTTGCCTCTTTCTTTCTTCTTTGCTCGACTCTATTTATCTCATCTTCATCAATGTCGTAGAGCAATACTTCTTCTTAGAGAAGAACCAAGTGGACTGATATTTTCCATTGGTCTTTAAAATCCTCCTCATATGTGCTCCATGCAGCCCACCATAAGTACTTTTTATATTTCCCATATTCCCATTTTTTGCACCAATTTGCCTCTGTGCCTTACACAATATCTATGGTGTGCCTCAAGAAGAACCGAGTGGATTGAATCAATCAAACCCTTAAAATGGAAAAATAGTAAAGAAATACATCAAAAACTGAACATCTCCAATAATGCAACAGTGGAACAAACCAATTAAATGCAGTAATGAAACGGTAATTAAATGCAACAGTAATGAAACTAATGAGATGCTACAGAACAGTAATGAAATACAACAGTTATGAACTAATGAGATGCAATAAAACAGTAATGAGATGCTACAGTTATGAACTAATGAGATGCAACAGTGAAGAATAGAGGCAAAAGTTTACTAAGTGAAACAGTAAAGTCATACCTTTTGCATATCTGAAATAAATGTAATCCCCTCTCCACTTACGAGGTCCAATGAATATTGTAGCAGCCTTAAGAACCAACTCCATGTCACTTTGGTCTCTTTATCAACAACAGTCCAAGCTAAGGGATAAAAATGTCTCATGGAGTCTTGGCCAACACCTACTAACATTTGACCCTTGCATTTCTCTTTCACAAAGGTTCCATCAATGCCAAATGAATGGTCTCAACCACTCTTGAACTCCATTTTCAATGCATGAAAGCATATGTACATTCTTAGGAATCTTCTTTTAGGAATCTTCTTTTACGTATTAACGTGGATAAATTTCAATAGTAGGGGTACATTTTTGGCCTTTTTCCCAAATTTGTTAAATTTAGGTACAAATTATCTACTTTAGTAGTGGTAGGGATAATTTTGCATACTTTATTAACGGTAGGGATAATTTTAGCCGTAAAGTAGAACGGGGTACTAACATGACTAATTTTCGCTAGTAGGAGTATAATTTTGGCCTTTTTCCCTAAATAAAATGGGAGGAATTAAACTACCTCAAACTCCCTCTGTTCCAATTTATGTAAACATGTTTGACTGGGCACGGAGTTTAAGAAAAAATGAAGACTTTTGAAATTTGTGGTCCTAAACAAGTCAAAAAGGGTGTATGAGCTATAATTCGACCTTATAATACTCGGAATATATTAATCGCTCCCCTCGGCCCAAATGCGTATAACGGGCGACGAGGCCGTCCCCAATTGGGCGCAGGCGTCGTAAGCGGCGAGGCCGTCCTCGACCACAGGCTATTGTCCACAACTGCCTACAATTCTTTTGTCAGAAACGACGCCTTGCGGGTACGCCCGCAACAATTTCATAACACGAACTCGATCTCCAAAGAAAGTCAACTATCATAATTAAGACCTATAAATACCAAAACAAGGATGAGAAAAGGGGTTCCACTCTCTCCCCATGGGGGCTCTAAGAAATACAGAGTACAACACAGAGTGAGAATCAATATCAACAGTATACGATAATAGCAGATCCATGAAAACCTGATTGTAAGGATCTGAACCTCTTAATGGAAAGGCAGATTAACCCATTATCATGAATAAAAATCACTAAAAATCCCTTGTTATCTCAACATATGTCTCCATTATCTTGTCCTTTATTGAATTTCACATATGCTACGACCTGTTATGATTGGCCCTTTATTTTTAATAATTGCTTTGAGTCCATAAATGTTCGTAAACGTTAATTTGGGTCAACAATTTGGCGCCGCCTATGGAGATTTCATAGCAAGATCACGTAGCTTTTCCTGAAGTCACAAACGAAGGGAAAACGACGAACGAAGGGTTAGAAACCCAATCAGAGCAAGCTCGATTCGTCTTAAAACTCGGGCTTTGAGCCCTCGACTCAAAAGAATTAACAAAAGTTCAACTACGGTTGAACTGGGACTCAGGCCATGAGCCTTCGCCAACTAAAAATTCAACGACAGTTGAAGTAAAACTCGGGCTATGAGCCCTCGACTCAAAAAAATCAACAAAAGTTCAACAACGTTTGGACTGGGACTCAGGCCATGAGCCTTCGCCAACCAAGAAATTCAACAACAGTTGAAGTAAAACTCGGGCTATGAGCCCTCGACTCAAAATAATCAACAAAAGTTCAACTACGGTTGAAGTGGGACTCAGGCCATGAGCCTTCGCCAGCTAAAAAATTCAACAACAATTGAAGTAAAACTCGTGCTACGAGCCCTCGACTCAAAAGAATCAATAAAAGTTCAACTACGGTTGAACTGTGACTCAGGCCATGAGCCTTCGCCAGCTAAAAAATTCAACGACAGTTGAAGTAAAACTCGGGCTATGATCCCCCTACTCAAAAGAATCAACAAAAGTTCAACTACGGTTGAACTGGGATTCAGTCCCTGAGCCTTCGCCAGCTAAAAAATTCAACGACAGTTGAAGTAAAACTCGGGCTATGAGCCCTCGACTCAAAAGATCAACAAAAGTTCAACTACGGTTGAACTGGGACTCAGGACTATCTGTATGAGCTATAATTCGACCTTATAATACTCAGAATATATTAATCGCACCCCTCGGCCCAAAAGTATATAACGGGCGACGAGGTCGTCCCCAATTGGGCGCATGCGCCGTAAGCAGCGAGGTCGTCCTCGACCACAGGCTATTGTCCACAACCGCCTACAATTCTTTTGTCAGAGACGACGCCTTGCGGGTACGCCCGCAACAGTTTCATGACACGGACTCGATCTCCAAAGAAAGTCAACTATCATAATTAAGACCTATAAATACCAAAGCTAGGATGAGAAAATGAGTTCCACTCTCTCCCCATGGGGGCTCTAAGAAATACAAAGTACAACATAGAGTGAGAATCAATATCGGATAACAGCAGATCCATGAAAACATGATTGTAAGGATCTGAACCTCTTCATGGAGAGGCAGATTAACCCATTATCATGAATAAAGATCACTAAAAATCCCATGTTATCTCTACATATGTCTCCATTATCTTTTCCTTTATTGAATTTCATATATGCTACGACCTGCTATGATTGACCCTTTATTTTTAATAATTGCTTTGAGTCCATAAATGTTCGTAAACATTAATTTGGGTCAACAAAGGGGCACAGAGTATTTGTGTGATTATAAAAGCTTCTCATTAAAGGTAAAATTGTAAATTTAAACTAAATTATTTTCAAATATAAAAAGGGTTTATAACGGACATAAAAAAATAGATTTACGTAAACTGAAATAGAAGAGGTATTATTTTATTAAAACTTTGTTTAAAAAAGGAAAATACGAGCGTTAGTGGAATTGAGAATCTTGACTTTTATAAAGAGAGTGTTTATGAATTATTTTCTTTTTGTATGCTTACGTTTTAGTTTTATACGTTTGACGTCTTCCTTAGGACGTGTTGTTGTTTGCCGCTTTTATATAAAATCATTTTAGGAGAAGAAATTACAATATTCTCTTTTGCCGTCAAATCAAAGTGACAAAGTCTTTGTCATCAGGGCGGGACCGGAAAGTCTAGGTCAGTCCATATGGGCTTTACCAATTCACGAACTGAATTGAACTAATTCACCATTTTGATAGTCCTAGAAATGGCCAGCACATCCCAGTTTTAACGGGTAAGTCCCTACAGGCTGACCCATTATATTTTAAAGGAATTTTTATATTCTATAACAAAAATTGATATTTTATTTATTTTAAATAAATATTATTTTAAAAAATTATATTTTATGGCTATATTTTGATTTTTATAGCCAAATATTTATTTATGGTCACCTCCTACCCTTAAGCCATAAAATATACTTTGTATTATTTTTCTTTCTCTCAACACCAGTTTTCTAAATATGAACTCATGGGATTCTCTCTTATCAGTTACTCCGTCGATCATTTTTCCGAGTGTTCAACAGGAATTTTATGGGGCTTTAACTTCTTGGCAACTTTCATGGCTTTCTTAGCCAAAATGTTAGCAATTTCTTCTTCATCGATCATTCTCGTTTTTCTTCTTTCTCTCATCAGTTGTTGATGGAATCATGGTCGGAATCAAATGGGTCATCGAAAAAATATCGGTGAAAAACTTAGCAATTTCTTCTTCAGCGACATGTCTTGTTTTCTTCTTTCTCTCATCGCTGCTGATGGAATCATGATCGGAATCCGATGGGTCGTCGGAAAATCGTAGGAAAAAAATAGGTCGCCTGAAGTTTGGGACTGATCAACTTGAAGATGTTGTTAACTTTTTTGAAAGTGTATTTCAATGTGTCTCGTTGTATTTCATTGCATTAATATCTTTTTTTTCAATTGTATTTCAATGTATCTCGAGGTATTCCATGTATTTCATTGTACTTATTGTCTCGTTGTATTCCATGAATGTATTCATATTTTTTTAATTAATATAATTTACGTATTTATATATGTATTCAAATGTATTTGCATTATGTATTCATATGTTTTTATACTATCGATGAATCTTGGTTGAAAACTGCAAAAACACCCACGAACGATATCAATAGAAAAGGGAAGTAGAAACTTGGCGATTGCTCGGTTTTGATGTATTTATTGTCCGGGTAAAATATTCAGATTATTCGCGTCAGAAACATATTATGGGTGATGTAATTGAGTTAGTTGAGTTATATTAGGAGTCTATTATGTTAACTGATTCACTTTTCGTTTAAAAATAACTGAATAGACCATGAATTGCACTATTTACGTTACTGTATTTACAAATACATATCGTAAATACAATCGAATATAATAATCTGTCTAAGATGTAATCCCCCTATTTCACGCCGAGTTTTGCTACTGTATTAATCAATACAATAGTTTAAATACATCGAATATACTCTAAAAAACTCTGAAAACATAGCTATAGAAAGTAATATAGTAAATGATAGCTATAACTAGCTAATAACCACTAAATAATGGTGGTTTGTGAAAATTTCTCTTTTATATATTAAAAAGAAAACAATAAAAGTTGAAAATAATTATAACGGAACCTTTTTTACAGAATTGTAGGGAGAAAAAATAGCTAAAATACAAGGAAACGGACGTGGAAGAAAAGATATTCAACTTGAAGGGGAAGAAAAAGATGGTCATCCGGCCGTAAACGACGGTGGATCTGAAATTGTGGCTTCTTTCTTTGTTTTTTCAATTTTTAAAACATTAGAAAATAATTTTTTTTTGGTAATCAAGGAAGCATTTCTGTTATCTAGAACTTTTATTCTTCACAATTTTAGGGGTCAAAGTTTCGATTCATATCTAAATAAGATCAGAGAGGTTTTCTCTAAATTTCTCTTTCTCTTTTCGTATGCATTTTTTTATATCTTTATAGAAGAGTCGTTAATATGGGTTTTGCCCGTTTGGCCCAGCCCAATCCAGCCCTTGATTAGTAGGGTTATGCTAAAAATTTTGGAGCCCATTTAAAAATAAGGCTTTAAAACTCGTCCGAATAGCCCATCCCATGATTTAGTGTGATTGGGATAGAATTTTTGAAGACTATTTAAACACGAGGCTTTTAAGCTCGGCCCGAATAAGCTCGTGAGGCTTGACTGTGGCTAAGTCGGACGCCCTGTGCACCTAATAAAAACATGTATTTAAAAATATAAATATAAAAAGTATATGACACAAAAAATAACAAGAAGAGTATCCCCGGCTTAAAGTTATTAAGCTAATCATATTAAAAGATCATCGTCTTAAAATGTTAATTAGCTTTTAAAATTTAATTAATTACTATTGCATATAAATTATATATGTAGATGAAAGTGAAGATGTTAAGACAACCTTCTCACAAGTGAATTCATGTATTTGATGAAGATGATGTGTTGGAATCCCATAAGCGTTATGGACGTCATCTTGGATAGTTTGTTTTGAGTTTTGACGTTTTAGTGAATTAAATATAGTCTTATCTTTTACCTTTTTAGTATTTCTTGTGATATATTGGAACAATATAAAAAGTATATTAAGTTTTGTAAACATTTTCTAATAATTTTTTTTTAACTTTTAAATATTTATTTTTTTGCTTAGAACTTAAAGAAAAATATAAAATTATATTTTAAAAAAGGAAAAAATATATAAAGCACTACCTTTTGGTAGTAATTAGCCATCACTAGATATCACTTGCTACATTACGGATTCTAGATACCTTTTGTGTGGTTATAAGATGTATTTGATGTATTTAAGCTATTGTATTCATGAATATAATAGCAAAAATAGGCGTGAATCAGAGAAGTCCAGCTAATCAGTTGTTGTATTCGAGTGTATTCCACTGTATTCATGGAGTGAAACATGAGATTACAGCTGGACAGATTATTGTATTCGACAGTATTCAGTTATTCACATCGTGAAATATGGGATTAGACTATTTTTAAAACGAAAATTGAGTTAATTAACATATAGACTCCTAATATAACTTAACAAACCCAATTATAACACAAAAAAATTTATATTTTCAGTTATAAAAAAGATTATGAACTGAAAAATACACCAAAAATATAGCAATCTTTAGAGAAATTATATAATATAATTTCTTAAACTCGGGACAAGAAGTCAGGAAATCCCCTCTCTTTGACATTCAATTGAAAGCTAAAACTCTGAATTCTCTGAGAGGAGGAACCCCGAAACATCATGAGTTTCTGTTTCTTGGATGTAATAAACCAATTTTCCCTATCAATTTCTTTGTCGTTCTCTTTCCTGTTTGTTTTCCATTTCACAATCATCTTCTTTCTCTTCTTCATGCACATTGAATTGTATGCGGCAATTTATACTCACAAACCCTTAAATCATAGTAATAGCAACTTCAGAAAAAGTATCATAGAACTAAACAATTCGAAATCAACATCTCTGAAGTAAGCTTTGCACAAATCCGGTGGAAGGAGTAGGAGATCGGAAATTTTAATGCGGTGTGGGAAGAGAATGAGATGTATCAAAGTAGAGAGAGAAAGAAAATAGTGTAACTGATTAGCGTATTTAGTGGATTAGGGCTAGAAGCTAACCAAAATTAAATATTTTGCTATAAATCTTAAAATGTATCTATAGTATATAATTTTTTAAATGATTTTTATTTAAAATAAATAAAGTATTAACTTTTGGTATATGAGGTAAAAATTCCAAAATGGAATGAGTCAATGAATGAGTGGGTCATTGATGGATTCAAATTTGGGTCAGCCCAATCCACTCACCCCTTACTAAACTTTAATTAATGTCCTTATTTTTTAATGAATTGTTTAATTACTAAATAATATTTTTTTTAATTATGGTCATGTAAAACATATGAAACGAAAAAATAATCATTTTACATATATTTTAGCAAAGTTACTCACCCATTAATTTGGCCGAAATATTAGTCAACTTTAGATGGGTTGAAATAAAAAAAAATGGATGGGTCATGTTTTGCCAATTTTAACACTTCTATATTTGATTGGTAGTTTATTCAAAGTAAAATATTACTAGAAATGTTGTTATTCTCTCGAAAGTACTAAGAGCCCGTTTGCGCATAAGAATTTTTTTAAAAATTAGTGTTAGGCCATAGAATTTTCAATTTTCACTGATGAAGAATTTTGAAAACTTTTGAAAATTTGAAAAAATCTAAAAAAAATTACTTTTCAAAATTTTCAGTCAAATCACTCACAAACTTCAAAAACAACCCAAAATTATGTTCATGTCCAAAAATAACTCTAATTTTCAAATATTATTTTAACTTAGAAAAATAATTTCACATTTTTTTTGGAATTTTACAATTCTGATGTGCAAACGCCAACTAAATCCAAACGCAATTACAAACTAATCCTCAGTGTATAAAAAATTAAATCTAAGACAATAAACCCAAGCACATGAACTGTCTTTTATGGAAAGAATGGCCAAACGCACATTGTGGCTATTGAAGCGGCTTAACGAATATACAATAAATACAAATTTAAGCTGTTAGTCCAAATTAATAGAAATGCTTTCATTCCGGAAATTGACCATAATGCAGGCCATAGGCTTTAAACTTCCACTCAATTTCCGTTTAAAACAGACTCATATATACTTTACCATTCTCTGTCATTGAAATTAGCCCAGAGAAGACCATATCCAAGAGAGAAAAGTGACAATTAACAAAATAAAAATAAAAGATAAAAATGGGTGTTAGAAATGGGGTTGCTTTCTCATTGGTCTCTCTGGCCTTAACTTCCCTTCTATTTGCATCCGTTGCAAATGCACAACCTGGTGTAAATATCAATCCCTTTTGTGTAAAAGCCGTAGACAAGCCATTTTGTTCAGAGGTTGTAAAGCCAGCTGACACGTGGCAAGAAGCAATCACTGAAGTATTATCAGAGACAATAATGCAAGCCAAAATGGCAGAGCCAATTATGGCTAACTTATTAACAACATTGCCTTCAACATTGGATGCAAAATTTAAAGACGACATTGGATTAGCATGCAGAAAGTCGTATGAAGATGTTCTTGATTTACTCAAAGAGGTTGAAGAGGCATTAAAAACTGGTGACAAGACTAAGGATGCTAATATCAAGTTATCTTCAGCCTATGCAAGATTGGATGATTGCGCAGACGAATTTAGCAAAACACAAATGCCAGCTGAATTTTCAACCTTTTATGAAGGTAGTAAGAAATTGCTTAGCACTTGTTTGGCTGTTGAAAGAACCAGGCCTGATCTTTAAATTTATTTGAAGGAGGAAATAAAGTTCATTTTCTTATTTTATTATTGTAACCATTTCTTTTTTTTTTTTTTTAATATGGTGAATGGAGCTAGCATTTTTTTTGGTATCCGAAACTTCATTTGTTGATATCTCATCTATTATGTAATTTCATCACTGATGATGAATAAATGCTTTGTTTTACCCTTAGAATGAGGTGGTGCTATTGTCAAAGCACAATTATTATTAGAAATTTTTTGTTTCGTTTTGTACCTCTGTTTTTGACAGCGTTATCAATAAATAATTGTTGTAAATTCTCATTTACTTTTCCTTTCCTTGGCAACTGCAAATTAAATTAGAATATGTGCTTCTTTTTTATACAAGAGGATATTTAAGTTGCATACTAACATTGTCCACAATATCAAGAGGCAAAGACATATACAAGTATATAACTCTATGGTATTAGTTAATAGTTATAAATATTAGTACAATATATCTGTTTGGCGCGATTGGTAATTTGGTAATTCAATTGTATTATGATGTAAACTTATTTGACTTGGCATCTTAACAAGACATCTGGATATCTAATATTCTTTAAAATTAGCTCACAACGATAAGATATTTTAACACCAGTAGGTATCTTGGAATGACAAAGGTCCCTCTTTCATTAACTAAAGGTCTCATATGTGAACCTTAAAAATAGAGTCATTTTTAATAGGAAGCTTTAAACTCCCACCGTGGGCAATCTAGGTGCAAAGTTAAGTTAATCGGTGTATTGAAAAAAATTAAGTTCATATTTAGAATTGATTGAAAAATGACACGTCACGACACATGGACCAGTCAAATGATGATAGTTGGCAAAGAATAGTTAATGAGGCATGAGATTCAACATGCACATGCAGAGATTCAAGGGATTCATGAAAGATAGATGCTCGGATCTCTTTATGTCGAAGGTCGGATTACGAAAATAAATCTGATAGCAAAGAAGGGTATAGACACGTATTGTCAGTAAATAATAGGCGTTAATTATGGAAAACATTAGAGAATCTTTATTGAATCAAAATATGATGTCAATTATAACGTTGCATTTAATGTTATTAATTATCAATAATGGCTCTATTATGACAAAAATAAAACGTATTATCTAAATATAGCAAAAAAGGAGAAGACTGATTATCTATAAGCACAAAAAATATTATTGAAAGATATTAATTTACTTTACTTTCTACTTAGCTATTTTTTTTTACATCAATATTTATATTTTTATTTGATTATTAGTAACTTAAGTTCTTTTTAAGATAAACTTTGACGAAATCCCTATTTTTGGTTAAACAATCGGCCCAACGTGTCCTGCATATCGGATGCCAAAAGGGAAAAATTAGTTAGGCCAGTAGGTTCGAGATACCGGATGCTTGAAGTCAAAAAGAAAGAACAAACATGAGTTATTTTATTACTATCTCTAATAAAACCATTGTTTATATTTCTATGAATGTGGGAAGCATTTGCTTGTAACAATACTTGACATTAATACACACGAAACAAACATGTGTTTATTTGAAAATTTTATCACCTATAGAATATGTTCGTATCCTATTTATAATATATAAATACCTTTTTAAGGTTTTATATAATATAATAACTTTTTTTATTTTGTAGCAAAAAATTTAAATTTAATACTTTCCTATATTTAAGGCTTATTAGATGGTACAAAATATTTTTCTCTCACCAATTTATGGTATAACTCCCGTTTTTTGTGAAATGACGCCGCTTAATACAGCTTAATACACCTAAATACAGATTTACATTCCCATGATTTGCGCTGAAACGTTATTTTTCCCCCGCTTAATACAGCTTAATACACATAAATACATATCATGATTTACAGGAATCCATGTTTGTGCGGCGTCATTTCTTGTTGTATTATTGAATATAATTCGTTTAATACACTATATATATTATAAAATAACGTAAAACATATCTATATTACGTAGGAAAAAGTTTCTATTTATTACTAATTAGGTCGTAATGAATACCTTTTGTGAAAAATTATCTTTTTAGCTGCAGGAAGAGGTAATTTTCAGCATTAGAGAGAACTTCCCCAAAGTTGTCCAACTGTCCCAATAGGATATATATATTGAGTTGAGTCTCATCAGAAAGCGCAATAATTTGAAAAGGAGACATATCAATTAATTCCTGCAAATTTGACCAAACTGAAGGCCCAAATATGGGCAAATGGTCTATTAAATGTACAAGAATGGGCCTCTTTCCTTTTTTCTTTTACTTGTAAGACTGGCCATTGTGCACGAAATCATTTTCAGTTTAGGTCGTTAATGATATTTACGCTTCTGTGAAATTCAGAAGGGCTAAATAAGTTAACATGGAAATATATGTATAAATATTTAATAATTTTTACTTTTACTTTTACTCAAACTCTCACCTTTTTAGTCTTTATATAAGTTTGAGGGTTTGTTACTAAATCTCCAAATGCAACATGGAAAAGCTAAAACATAAGGAATTTTTCGATTCCTTCGATGAAATTCTTACCTTGGCTATTAGACAAATTAGTTTTTTGTGTTGGGTAATTTTTGACGCCTCCATAGAAATTATATTTATTAAAATAGGATTCCTTCCTAGAGTAAATTATTTGTACGACATTACATTATCGAAAAAGATAGAAAATGAAAGAGAGAAGACAAGGGACCAAAACCACTAAATGTCAATAAGGCCACATGAACGTTAGCATCAGTGGACTGGAGAAGACTTTCACATTCCTTCTTTTCCTTTGACACCTCATATTTGGTTGCTCTCTACTAGCTTTTTTGTTTTTTTGTCCCTTCCCAAGGAATATACTACTTCTCAAATGGGCCAAACCACTCCATTTCCAACTTTAGTTTACCGACTTGACTCTGTAATCATACAATACTATAAATGAACTATCTTTGGTTCATATTATTGATCATTTACAATTGTTATACACTCCTATCTAAAGATATTTAGTAGTTTACGGTAATTCTCATAATTATCATTGACAATGCTGGAGCCATAAGGGGTCAAAATGTAAAGAAATAAATTTACTAAGGTGTCAAGAAGTGTTATTATATAATATACGGAACATGGCCTAAAATGCCCATTGAACTATCCATTTTGGTACAATAATGCCATTCATCCACCTATTGGGCCAAATATGTCCTTCCGTTAATATTTTTGGCTCACAAATACCATTTGAGTTAACGGATGGACACATGTCATCCTCCTATTGGCCCATTCTAAATATTTCTTAATTAATTGTAAAGACACGTTATTCATACCTGAAATGTAATTTTCTAAAGCAATTTTTTTAAATTTTTTTTACTAAAAACTAAAGAAAGAAAAAGGATTTTTTTTTCCAGTTTTTACAAAAAAAAACAGATTTTTTTTCTAAAACAATATTTTTGTAAAATAAAAAATAAAATCTAAAAAACAATTTTTTAAAGCATTATTTTTGTAAAAATTGAAAAAAAAGTAGATGTGTTTTGCTAAAAACTGAAAAAATAAAAAAAATCCAGTTTTTAGAAAAAAAATTCTTTAAAAACCGGTAAACCTTAATCTTCTGAAAGAGCTTCTTGAGACGGTAGAGTCTCGTGCTGATAACGTGTTATAAAATAGTAAAAGAACAAGAACAATATTGCAGAGCAAAGTAGAGAGAAGGAATTTTTATTGAATTTTGGAATGATTTACAATGGGGTAAGACCCCTCTATTTATAGGAGAAATATGACTTAGTCACAAAGTAAAACTCTCCACAAGATAGACATTCACTCCAAATAGAATTATAGACATTCACTCCAAATAGAATTCTATTCTTAATACTCCCCCTTGAATGTCTACTCAATAAGTAATGTGCCTCATTAAAACCTTAACTAAAATAAAACCCAATGGGAAAAAAATTTAGAAAAGGAAAAAGAGTACACATATCTAATAATACGCCTTTTGGTTGCCTCGTTAAAAACCTCGCAAGGAAAACCTAGTGGGACAAAACCTTGTAAGGGAAAAAGAGTGCAACGCGCATTAACTCCCCTGATGAGAGCATCAATTCACATCCTTAAGCTTTCGCATCCCAATCTTGTGCACTAGCTTCTTGAAGGTTGACGTCGACAAAGATTTTATATCAGTTTCAATGTATTTTCATAATGATATAACATAAAGATCTCTTTTCTTTTGAAGATCATGTGTGAAAAATAACTTTGGTGAAATGTGCTTTGTCATATCTCCTTTTATGAATCCTCCCTTCAGTTGAGCTATGCATGTTGCATTGTCTTCATACAAAATAGTGGGTAACTTGTCACATTTCACACCACATTTATCTCGAATAAGATGTATTATAGACCTCAACCACACGCACTCTCGACTTGCTTCATGAATAGCAATTATCTCAGCATGATTAGATGAAGTAGCCACAATTGATTGCTTAGTCGATCGCCAAGATATGACAGTGCCTCCACAGGTAAACACATAACCTGTTTGAGATCGAGCCTTGTGTGGGTCGGATAAATACCCAGCATCAGCATAACCAACAAGATCGGGACTGCAATTGTTGCCATAAAATAAGCCCATATCGGTAGTCCCTTTTAGATACCGTAATATGTGTTTGATCCCATTCCAATGTCTCCTTGTGGGAGCAGAGCTATATCTTGCTAAGACATTAACTGGAAAAGTTATGTCGGGCCTTGTAGTATTGGCAAGATACATTAGTGCACCAATTGCACTAAGATATGGTACTTCAGGACCAAGTAGCTCTTCATTCTCTTCTTGAGGTCGGAATGGATCTTTGTTCACATCAAGTGATCGAACAACCATCGGAGTACTTAATGGACGTGCTCCATCCATGTAAAACCGTTTCAGTGCCTTTTCTATGTAGGTAGATTGATGAACAAAAATTCCGTTTGCCAAATGTTCAATTTGCAAACCAAGACATAATTTTGTCTTTCCGAGATTTTTCATCTCGAACTCCTTCTTTAAATAATCAATTGCCTTTTGGAGTTCTATAGGAGTTCCAATAAGGTTTATGTCATCAACATATACTGGCAAGTACAACAAATTCCGATGTTGTTTTCTTTATGAAAACACATGGGCAAATGGCATCATTTATATAGCCTTCCTTTAATAAATACTCACTAAGACGATTATACCACATTCGTCCTGATTGCTTTAGACCATACAAAGATCTTTGCAATTTGATTGAAAACATTTCTCGGGATTTTGAATTATTAGGCATTTTGAAGCCCTCGGGAATTTTCATGTATATCTCATTATCAAGTGAGTCGTAAAGGTAGGCGGTAACCACATCCATTAAATGCATGTCAAGTTTTTCATGGACAGCAAAACTAATGAGATAACGGAATGTTATAGCATCCATAACGGGTGAATATGTCTCTTCATAATCAACACCAGGCCTTTATGAAAATCCTTGTGCAACAAGGCGTGCCTTATATCTTTGTACCTCATTTTTCTCATTTCTCTTGCGTACAAAGACCCATTTATAGCCAACAGGCACCATTAGGTGTTTGGACTACAGGCCCAAAAACTTCACGTTTTGCAAGTGAATTCAACTCTGATTGGATTGCTTCTTGCCATTTTGGCCAATCAAGTCTTTGTCGACATTCTCCAACAGATTGAGGTTCAAGATCCTCATTTTCTTGCATAATGTTGGATGCAACATTATATGCAAAGACATAATCCACCACTATATCCAATCGATTCAAATTTGTCTCAATATCGATTGGATTTATTGATAGTTCCTTATTTTCTCGAGTCTCGGGCTCAGTGGATTCCTCATGAATCTCGGAATTTATTAAGTCGTGGATTTCTTCATGAGATTCTTTCATAGTGTCATTTTGATCATTTATTTTCCTTTTTCTAGGATTTCGATCTTTGGAACCTAATGGTCCGCCACGTTTCATGCGTGCTTTTGACTCATTAGCTATGACACTAGAAGATTGTCCAATAGGGACATCAATACGGATTGGAACATTCTCCGCGAGGATATGTGATTTTGTTATCCTTTTCATATCCGTAAATGCATCTGGCATTTGATTTGCTATTCTCTGCAAATGAATAATCTTTTGTACCTCTTTTTCACAAATAGAGGCACGTGGATCAAGATGAGATAATGATGGATTTTTCCACAAAATTTCCCGTTTGGTTTCACCAACTTCTCCCCCTAATTTTGGGAAAAGTGTCTCATCGAATCGACAGTCTGCAAATCGTGCAGTAAATAAATCTCCCGTTAATGGCTCGAGGTAGCGAATAATGGAGGGCGATTCAAACCCTACATATATTCCTAACCTTCTTTGCGGACCCATTTTGGTGCGATATGGCGGTGCTACAGGCACATATACTGCGCATCCAAAAATTCTTAAATGGGATATATTAGGTTCATGACCCAAAACTAATTGCAACGGGGAATATTTATGATAATTTGTCGGTATGAGACGAACTAGCATTGCTGCATGCAAAATGGCGTGACCCCAAACAGAAGTGGGCAGCCTCGTTTTCATGAGTAGCGGTCTTGCTATCAATTGCAGACGTTTAATTAAAGACTCTGCAAGACCATTTTGAGTGTGAACATGAGCTACAAGATGTTCCACTTTTATCCCAATTGATAAGCAATAATCATTAAATGCTTGGGATGAAAACTCGGCAGCATTATCAAGTCTAATAGACTTAATTGGATTATCAGGAAATTGTGCCCGTAATCGAATTATTTGTGCCATTAATTTTGCAAACGCGAGGTTGCGAGATGACAATAGGCACACATGGGACCATCTAGAGGATGTGTCTATCAAGACCATAAAATATCGGAACGACCCACTATGTGGGTGAATAAGTCCACAAATGTCCCCTTGTATACGTTCCAAAAATGCAGGGGACTCAATTCCAACCTTTGTTGGTGATGGTATAATAATTAACTTGCCTTGATAACAAGAAGTGCAAGAAAATTCATCATTTAAAATAATCTTTAAATTCTTTAATGGATTCCCATTTGAGTTTTCTATGATTCGTCTCATCATAATTGATCCAGGGTGTCCCAATCGATCATGCCAAAGTACAAAAGTATTGGAATCGGTAACCTTTTGGTTTACAATAGAATGTGCCTCAATTGCACTAATTCTTGTCCAATACAGGCCACAAGACAAAGATGGGAACTTCTCAATAGCCATTTTCTGGCCAGAGACATTTTTGGTAATGATGAGATATTCAAGATTATTCTCATCTATTGTCTCAATATGATATCTATTTCGACGGATATCTTTAAAACTCAACAAGTTCCTCTTGGACTTGGAGGAGAACATTGAATTCTCTATGATAAGTATTGTTCCCTTAGGCAGAGTTAAAGTAGCTCTTCCAGAGCCTTCAATTAATTTACTACTACCAGAAATTGTAGTGCCTTACACATACTTAAATGGGAGAAATATTTCTTCTCTTTGAATATTGTATGTGTTGTACATGAATCAATTAAGCAAATATTTTTACAATTGAAATTTGATCCAAGTTTTCTTTGTGAGATATCCATATTTGCTTCCCATATTTTGACATACAAAAGAAATATACGAATAAATATTAGTATATTCTTGTTGATTATGAAGTTGTTCATGCATTTAACAAGGGAGCTAATAAAGAGAAAGATAAGGATATTTAGTAGAATTAAATACTAAACATCTTAATACGATTAATACAATGTGAAATTACAATTGTAGAAGAAAAATACAAACTAATTTATAAAATCAGCTTTACGTGCACATTGTTTGAAGATAATATCAAAACATAATATCAAGTGTAACGACTCAATTAAAGGCTCACAAACAACAGTACAGTAGGTGTTGAACAATGAGTTTGTACAGTAGGTGTTGAACGATGTACTTTACACAGGTTTGGACTTAATCCTTTTTTTTTGAGATAAATAAATAATTAGCGAGATAACATTAATATATACTATTACATTACAGTAGCAGCAAAAAGAAATAACATTAACATATATTCTTTTTCTTGATTTTCATAACATTTTTTCAAGCATATCATAATCACTAATAGTATCTCCACAGAGTTTCAATTTAGAAGTAATTCTGAACATCGCAGAATTATATTCAGAAACAGACTTAAAGTCTTGGAGCCTCAGATGAGCTCAATCATATCGTGCTTGTGGAAGGGTGACCAACTTTAAGTTGTCATATCTTTCCTTTAAGTCATTCCACAAAATAAATGGATCTTTGACTGTGAGATATTCAATTTTCAACCCTTCATCAAAGTGATGGCGCAAGAAAATCAAGGCCTTAGCACAGTCTTGGGTGGATGCTTTATTTCTATCTTTAATGACGTCTCCAAGACCCATTACATCTAAGTGGTTTTCAGCATCCAACACCCATGTCATATAGTTCTTGCCCGAAATCTCAAGGGCAACGAACTTTCTTTTCATAATGCCAGTCATAATTAAAAAAGAGGAGAAAAATTACCTTAATCTTCTGAAAGAGCTTCTTGAGACGGTAGAGTCTCGTGCTGATAACGTGTTATAAAATAGTAAAAGAACAAGAACAATATTGCAGAGCAAAGTAGAGAGAAGGAATTTTTATTGAATTTTGGAATGATTTACAATGGGGTAAGACCCCTCTATTTATAGGAGAAATATGACTTAGTCACAAAGTAAAACTCTCCACAAGATAGACATTCACTCCAAATAGAATTATAGACATTCACTCCAAATAGAATTCTATTCTTAACAAAAAAACAATTTTATAAAGCATTATTTTTGTAAAAACTGAAAAAAAAGTAGATGTGTTTTGCTAAAAACTAAAAAAATCGAAAAAAAATCCAGTTTTTAGAAAATATTTCTTTAAAAAACGTCCACGAAATATATTCAGAGGTAAAACTGTTCAATTAGTAGTTTAAGTATTCCCAAGGAGCACTAAAAAAAGATTGTAAGCGCACGAAATAAAAAGTGCTAAGGGAATATAGCACGAAAAAAAAATTTAGTTTTTAGAAAAATATTTCTTTAAAAAACTGGATTTTTAAAAAAAAATTCTTTTACAAGTTTTTAAAGAAATATTTTTAAAAACTGGATTTTTTTTTTCAGTTTTTAGCAAAACATGTCTACTTTGTTTTTTCCAGTTTTTTACAAAAATAATGCTTTAGAGTTTTTAGATTTTGTTTTTGTTTTTACAAAAACATTGTTTTAGAAAAAAATTCTCTTTTTTTTCTTTAGTTTTTAGTAAAAAAAAGTTTTAGAAAAATTACTTTAGAAAATTATTCAGGTATGAATAATGGGTCTTTATAATTAATTAAGAAATATTTAGAATTGAGCAACAGGAGGATGATACGTGTCCCTCCGTTAACGCAAATGGCATTTGTGAGCCAAAAATATTAACAGAAGGGCATATTTGACCCAATAGGTAGATGGATGACATTATTGTACCAAAACGGATAGTCAAGTGGCATTTTAGGCCCTTTTCCGTATAATATATATAGATACTTTTTTTTTAAAATTTTTGAACTAAACATTGTGATTTTCTCATAAACACCCTGAAGTGTATGTGGCTCCGTCATTAATCATTGAACTTCTTATTTATTTAATAGATATTCTAGTACATATTAGAGCAGTAAGATGAAATTTGAGAAAAAGTGTAATCTTTCGTCTTTTCCTTTTTATTGTACTATATGCACGTCCGCCAACAAGCGCATATATAAATGAGGTATGCTAATGTTTAAATGACGTACTTATAGAGTAGTTAAGGAAGACTAAAATAATCTCCAAATTCTCATCGTTGGATTGATAAAATAAAAGTCCACTATTGATTAATAAATAGGTATTCTCACCATTCATGTGTTCTATATGTTATATGAGACACTCTTGTTCCAGAAACTAAGCCTATGTCATTTGCACTGAATTTAATTAAGGAATATCCTTTCATAACTAGGAAGCCTCGATAAGTCTGTTTCACAAGATAATCTAAGCTGACATCTTGAATTTTACCAATTTAAATACTAAGTGGGCGTTCGGACATAAGAATTATGAAATTTTAGAAAAAAGTAAAAGAATTTAAAGTCGGAAATGATATATAAAAATTAGAGTTGTGTTTGGACATGAATATAATTTGGAACCGTTTTTAAAATTTTGTAAGCTTTCAAGTGAAAAATTTGTAAATAACTTTTTGCGGTTTTTCGAATTCTAATTTTTTGTAAAAGTATTTAAAGGGAATCTTTTCCTTCAAAATGGGAATCTTTTTTATGGCCAAGCGAGCCCTAAGTACTAACAAAACAGTCTTTTTTATCCAAGCTGAACTTTTAGTACTCTCTCCGGTTCAAAATAAGTGATTTTTTTGTATGTTTTCACACATATTAAAAAAGTCATTTTTTAGCATTAATTAGCAATAGAATTGACCATTTTAACGTTACTATCTCACATAAACACTCCTAAAACATATGCCAACACTATTTATTCCAAGGACAATGTAGGAAAAATATCATTAAGTCATTTTTGAAATACGAAAAAATCACTTATTCTGGACCACAAAAAAAAAGGCCAAAAAATCACTTATTTTGGACCGGAGGGAGTAATATCTTCATAATATTAAAATAAAAGGCTTAAAATTTTCAGGGAAATCTTTTTGGACTTGAATATGCTATATTAATGAATACTACTTTCTTTTCAGGTAAAATCATTCCAGGCAGCTTTCTGTATAAATTAAGGCAGTCAATATTTCCAGGCAGACATTCTCTTCTATGGTCCCAAAGTTTACCCTTTTAAAACTAATAATTTTCTGATGATGAATTTTCTTTTCTTCTCTTAGTTTTGCGGCCCTTTATAAATTTCCTATTATAAAAAAAGGACTACTGGAGATATATTTGAAGAGGACCCCATTGAACAATGCAGCTCATGTGCTCTCCCAACTTCAAAACAAGCTGTAATTTTGTCACATACTTAGACAACCACATCATTGCTTTACTTATTTAATGAACCTTAAATATGTTTTTTCATCCATAGCTCTAAAAATTCTAACCACATTTTAAACTTACACATCTTCTTTTTTCCTTTTCCAAATCAAGAGGCTTCTCTGTTTTAGGGAAATGGAGTTTTTACAATACTAACAAGTAGCGAACAGGAGGTCACAGATTCAAGCCGTGAAAATAGCTTATTGTAGAAATACAGACTTATATTATAGACTCTTGTAGTCCAACCCTTCCCAGAACTACACGCATAGTAGAGCTTAGTCCATCGGGCTATCTTTATTTTAACAAGTAGTGACGGAGACAAAATTTTCACCAAAATATTAAACATCTATTATATATAAATAAATAAAAAATAACCTTGTATTTACAGTGTAATATTTTGACGAGATAACAAGGTTGCTTAACATAACTGTTATTTATCTCTAAGAAGTGATTTTCGCACAACTGTTAGAAGTTAACATAGTTATTGGAAAACCAGCCCATCGATTCTTGTCTCAAATTTTTGGCTTTTATCAACCAGTCATAATCTTCTTTTGGCTCTCTTGTTCTCTCTGTCTCTCACTCTCTCTGTTTATCTTGTACAATTAAGAAAGAATGTCACAACACCCTTTGTTCACAATCCAATATCATCTTTATTCCAATGGCTTCTCTTCAAGAATTGCTAGTTGAAGAAGGGTTTGAGAATACAAAAAGAACACCTACAAAAACTCACAGAAAAGTCAAGTTCAAGGACAGAACATCTTTTCAAGAAGATTCCAACATTGCTTTACCTATTTACATTTGCCATGACAGAAGATCATCTTTGGATTTCTCAAAGAACAAATCTCGAAAACCCTTTTCCGGTTCTAGTTCTTCGGTCCATTCATCGAAAAGATCAAATGTAAAGTCCATTGTTGAAGTCAATATTCCAAGAAGAGATGAGCCTGCTATTGATGAAGTTGCTGTTAGAGCTGTCATTTCTATACTTAGTGGCTTTGTAGGACAATATTTGAGGGACAAAGATTTTCGCGAAACCATTAAGGAGAAATGTTATGCTTGTTTTGTGAGAAAGAAGAATCATAATTCAGATAATGGGATTTTTGCAGATATAGAATTGGCTATTGAGAGTATAGAGAGACTAGTTGAGAGCATTGATGATACACAGAGGGAAGTACAAGCTAAGTCTTTGCAATATTCTATTAGGCTATTAACAATTGTGTCATCTTTGAATTCCAACAACACTGGAAATGTCTCAACTTGTGGAATTCCCAATTCCAATCTCTCTGCTTGTGCACAGCTCTACTTATCCATTGTTTACAAGCTGGAAAAAAATGATAGAATTGCAGCTAGGCATTTGCTGCAGGTATTCGTTGATTCGCCATTGCTTGCTCGGGCACACTTGCTTCCTGAACTTTGGGAGCATTTGTTTCTTCCTCACCTTCTTCATCTAAAGATTTGGCATACACAAGAAGTAGATGTTTTTTCAACTTTGGATTGTGTTGACAAGGAGAAGCAGATGAAAGCCTTAAACAAGGTCTATAATGACCACATAGATATTGGTACAACAAAGTTTGCTCTTTACTATAAACAATGGCTCAAGGTTGGTGCCCAAACCCCTGCTGTTCCTTCTGTGCCTTTGCCTTATAAAGTGGGTCACTCGCCTTCAAGAAGAGGATCTTTGGATTCTTTCACCTCCAATTCCTCCATCAAGAATAACTCACTGTAAGACAGGATGTTCTTAATTACATAAGTTACACTCCAAAATCATTAAAAAAAACTGTTCTTTATATGTACTATGTTTCTTAGGATAGGTTTGAGTTTGAATGATTTTTGTTATCCTGAAGATATCGAGCTGTTTTTGGACCGATTATGGAGAGGAAATCCGTGGATGTTGCAAGAAATGGAATTTGGGATTGTAAGGAGGAAGAAGAAGAGAAGATTTCATCCATTGGAGATGACAATAAGCAAGGCAATTATGTTCCAGTAAGTGGCCAAGAATCCTTTACATGTTACTTTCTATTGATTGTTGTAAGGGTATAATCAGAAATCTAACCAAATTCTTGATTTTGACAGAAGAAAGCAGTGGTTCATCGAAGATCACAGAGTCAAAGTTACAGAACTCCGAAACATGATCTGTGGGCTCAGACTCATAAAAAATCAGACTACTTCCGGTTTTTCAATTGTCAAAGTGAGCGTGTAGAGTTCTTGAGAGAAGGAAACAGTAAGATTGGCAGTGTTTCTATCATAAAGGAAGAAAAAATCACTCCTACTGTTTCAAGTGATCTAAGTAGAGCTATCTTCACAATTTGCTCCTCAGATAGCTTAAGTGACTGTGAACTGGCAATCCGTTTGGTGGCAAAATCTTGGCTTGATTGTCGTGGAGATCACGAGACTGTAAAGACATTGTCAACTGCGCCAGTTATTGAAGGAATAATGAACGTTTTGTTTGCATCCGAAGATGATGAGATCTTGGAACTAGCAATCTCAATCTTAGCAGAACTAGTCACTAAGAAGGAGATGAATGGGCAAATCATTCTCAACTCGGATGCACAGCTTGATATTTTCTTGAGACTATTGAGAAGTAGCAGCCTGTTTCTTAAGGCTGCAATTCTAATTTACCTAGTACAGCCTAAGGCTAAACAGATGATATCTATTGAGTGGATTCCATTAGTACTTCGAGTTTTGGAATTCGCAGATCAGTTGCAGACGTTATTCACGGTTCAACGTAGTCCTCAAGAGGCTGCATATTACTTGCTTGATCAACTACTTACTGGTTTTGATGAAGACAAGAATTTTGAAAATTGTAGGCAAGTCATTTCACTAGGGGGATTGGGGTTGTTTCTAAGAAGAGTTGAAATGGGAGATGTCTCAGAAAAGAATAAGGTGGTTTCTGTTATGTACTATTGTATTCAATCTGATGGAAGCTGCAGGCATTACCTGGCCAACAACTTGAATAGAGATTGTCTTCTTCCTCTTCTTTTGCTTCAAAACCAGCAAAACGCTCGCGGACACATTTTTGCATTTCTCACTGAGCTTCTCTGCATTGACAAGTAAGATTTTATTCTAGCACTACTCATATGACATCTTCTTATTCTTGCATTCAAATGAAAAAGTACTAATTTTGTATGAAACAACAGGCAAATTCAAAGAATAGAATTCTTACGTGGTCTACTAAGTGGATGGGGAATAGTGAACACCTTGCACATTTTGCTAGTTTATCTTGAAAGAGCTCAACAAGAAGAACGCCCCCTTATCGCTGTCATATTGTTACAGCTTGATCTTTTGGTAAGTCCGTCTTCATTATAGCCTTCCCCCATTTAAAGAATCATCCCCCGAGGAGCTAAGGGTGAGAGAAATTCCCGCTTTTATAAAAAGAGATCCTCATTTAGTTGCAGTCATGCTGCAGGGAGATCCGAATGAGTGCAGCGTATATAGAGAAGAAGTAATAGAAGAAATAATAAAAGCATTGGACTGTCAAGTATTCAATGAGAAAGTCCAAGTACAATCAGCTAAAGCTCTACATATACTAGGGAGTTGTTTTTCCTATACTGGAGAGCCAATAGTGGAGAAATTGCTGTTAAAAGAAGCAGGCTACGACGAAAACACTGGAGATTCCTATCTTGGCAAGAATTTCATCCTTAACAGTTATATGAACCTGGTAATTACCCCTTTTCATGACCCTTTTTTCCTGTTGAACTTTAACGAAAACTCCGTATTCACCTAGTCCTTCAACTAAATTTCAGAATGAAGAGGAAGAGGCAACAAGAAATTGGCAAAGGAAAACAGCAAGAGTGTTGCTTAACAGTGGAGGCAAGAGGCTATTGGCTGCTCTTATAGATACAATAGCCAATGGAATTCCCTGTTTAGGGAGAGCAACCCTAGTTACTGTGTCCTGGATGAGCAATTTTTTCTGTTCCATCGAGGATAAAGGGGTTCGGTCTGTAGTATGTTCGGAGCTAATACCAGAGCTGATGAAGTTATTGAAGTACAATAATGCTATAGAGGAAAGAGTTCTTGCTTCACTTTCATTACTCAAACTGGCTAACAATTCAGGTATGGTATTTTGCAAGCTATACTAATCTAACATTATCACACACCATACTACATGAAACTACTATAAAAAATTCACATAGTTTTGGTCTTTGTTATTTTCAGATTATTTGGCGAAATTGTCTCCGTTAGATAAGGAGCTCATAAGTGACCTGCATATACTCGCACAAGTAACATGGACAGCGAAAGAGCTTATTTCGATTATTTTGAGCAGCTCTATGCATCAGCAGCTTAATGTACCTTAACAATTTGTTTTTCTTCAGCAACTTAATCATTCTACCTTGTACATGCTATGAAGCACAGGATGTCTATATTTTAGTCCCTTTTTGGAGATAATTTTAGTAATAAATGAGGCTATTTTTCAATCCCAACACTTTTTCTTCTTTCTTGAGTCATTCATAAATAACTCCAGTTGATTGCAAAACAAGTATTACCAATGCCAAATTGACAAATAACACAAAGAAAAATCTCATTATTAGGGTGCAATTAGCAGATCATAAATACAAGCCCTTTCTATCGATGACTACAATGTACCAGCACATATTTACAGCACAGCACCTAAACTCAAAACATGTGTTCAAGATGTATAAACTGAAATGAGCATTTCATGCATGGGTGGATCAACACTAGCATATGAATGAAGTAAATTTCAAAATCTTGGCGCGACCAATGTAGCTAATGCATTGCCCTCAAAACCTATCTATAGCACTAGATATCAGAATCAGACCTCAGCAGGTTGTCCACGTTAATCACCAAATTCTTTCCTTGATCAAAGTATGCAGCAGTGGTCAGCTGGCTGAGAGCATATATAAGAATTTAAGCAGATTTGAGATGATTATATAATCACAATGTGTCTCGCTATAATTATTTTTTCTGTAAACATTATTAGCTAATCTAACCAATTGTGATCTTGGTTTTTTAACTGCTATATAAATTACCTAATACTTGCATAAGTGCTTATGATCATCATTCAAGCCACATGCTTTGGAATATGACACAGGTAGTTCCTCTACTACGATATTACAGTGTATAGCAGCAATGACTATGTCACAAAAACATTTGTTGCAGAACCTGCAAATAACATTGCAAACTAAGGCTGTCAAGATTTTAGCCACATTTGCAAGTATGGCCAACCTTTCTTTCTAAAAGCTAGACATTCCCATCCACGCACTCCCAGCCAGCCCCCCTCCTTTTCTGAAGCTGAAAATAGCTTCACCGTATAGCTTATATTGAGGGAAGATAGTAGTGCAGTGGAAATAAAACATTGAACTTGGGGTACATATATAATAAAGAAATATTAAAGAAAGCAGCAATGACCTTTATTCCCAGTTAAAAATAAATTAAATATAACAATTGGAAGCTCTTATCAACGTAATATTCAAGGGGAGGTGCCATGGTGTATGCTATTTGCTGATGATATAGTCCTAATTGACGAGACGAGACGAGACGCAGCGTCAACGAGAGGCTAGAGGTTTGGAGATAGGCCCTTGAGTCAAAAGGTTTCAGGTTGAGCAGGACGAAGACGGAGTACCTCGAATGCAAGTTTGGGCCCGAGCCGATGGACGCGGGAGTGGAAGTGAGGCTTGACTCCCAAGTCATCCCTCAGAGGGGTAGTTTAAAGTACCTTGGGTCAGTTATTTAGGGGACTAGGAAGATCGGCGAGGATATCACACACCGTATAGGGGTGGGGTGGATGAAATGGAGGTTAGCAACGGGAATCCCGTGTGACAAGAAAGTGCCACCGTTACTAAATGGTAAGTTTTATAGAGCAGTGGTTAGACCGATCATGCTGTATGGGACCGAGTGTTGGCCGGTTAAGAACTCACACATCCAGAAGATGCAAGTAGGAGTAGCAGAAATGAGAATGTTGAGGTGGATGTGTGGGCATACAAGGATGGATAAGATTAGGAATGAAGTTATTCGAGAGAGGGTGAGCGTGGTGCCCATGGAGGACAAGATGCGGGAAGTAAGACTCATATGGTTCAGGCACATTCAGAGGAGGAGCATTGATGCACTAGTGAGAAGTCGCGAGCCGCTGGCGGTGGTGGGCACGAGGAGAAGTAGAGGAAGACTTAAGAAGTATTGGAAAGAGGTGCTTAGACAAGACATGACGTGACTTGGGATTACTGAGGACATAGCCCTTGATAGGGTATTGTGGAGGTCGAGCATTAAGGTTGTAGGTTTGGGAAAAGTTAGGAATATTTCTACAGCGCGCAAGAGTGAGACTAGACAGTTAGTAGTTAGGCTTAAGATGATACGGATCAGCTACTGATGTAGGGTTTTATAATCTAGATACTAGTATACTTTCCTCTTTCTCGTGTTTCCTATGTTTCTTTTATTGTTGTTATTTATTATTTATGTTATTTTATGTTATGTTGTGTATTCTATGTTATTTATTATGAGTCTATTGTCGATACTAATATATCGTCACTTGTTTCTATCACTTGTATCCTTCTTGAGCTGAGGGTCTCCTAGAAATAGCCTCTCTGCCCCTCGGGGTAGGGGTAAGATCTACGTACATATTACCCCCAAACCCTACTTGTGGGAATATACTGGGTTGTTGTTGTAATTGGAAGCTCTTATCAATATTTTAAAAGGTCGGGGTGTGAGACGAGCTGTTTTACCTCTCACAAGGCAAGGCGTAAGCCTTGAGACATGGATCGTAAGTCCCATGGATATATAAATTTTACTAATTTCAAAATTTTTAAGATAGTATAAAATAAAAAATAATTATAAAAATTATAATAAATAATCTATTTAAAATATTTATAAATTATAATTCAACAATGAATAATACGAAAAGTATGACATATATCATAATATGCAAATTAGCTGCAATATTGTTACCGCTCAAACATCAAAAGTAATGTATTTGATGCAAAATCTGATATGTATCTCTTAAGGAGTAATGAATCTTGAAAATTTTTGATATTATGATTTTTTTTAAATAATTCTTTTATTTAATATGATTTAATTTCTATAAAAACATAATTCACAATGTAAATATGATTCGTAGAATTATTTATTTTAAAATTTCAACAAGTTAATAAGTGAAACATAATTCATCATACTATGTCATGATAACTAATTATTTATAAATAGTTACTAGCTAATACCTGAACTATTAAATTAATAAGTATTGTATCTCGTAAACATGAAAAATATAATATTTAGAAAAAAATTATAAAACAATTATGGACTATTATATAATAAATACATAATAAAAGTTAATAAATAAAAAATTTTAAATAAAAGATTTATTTAAAATTTAGTGTCGTAGCAGTCTTAGCGGATAACATGCCATAATTTTTATTCTAATTTGACATAAAATACTCCCAACTTAATAATTTATGATTAAGAAAAAGGTAACTTTGAATAGTCAACGATTTATTACGAAAATTTGAGGACTTACTAGGTTAGTCACACAATTGAAAAAAGTTCTATTAGGCAAGCTCAGTACGCCGAGCGTAGGGCGTGTTCGGGGTAGCCCGGACGGCCAAGGCGTAAGTCTTACAAAACTAAGCCCCACACATAAGCCCAAGTCATTTTACGCGTGCTCCGCCCCCGAGCGAGCCCGAGCGAGTCCTAATCATGCCTTTCAAAACATAGGCTCTTATTAGGTCATCTTCAACCCTTACCTCTATTTTCTCCTCGAAAATAGAGTAAACTTCAAAATGGAGTAAAGTTACCCCAACCATATATTCAAGTTCTTACTCCAAAAAAATATATTCTATTTTATATTCTTCTCTCTTCAATATTATATTATTATCTTTTATTTAAGGCTTAATGGTTTCCTGACTACTTAAATTTGTAAGGCTTTTGAAAGCCGTACACAAACTTTGGATTTTTTTCATTTGTACACTCAAACTCGTGAAACCCTTAACTAATAAACACATTTGACCCTTGACCCTATGCGCATGTATTACACATTCACAAACGTGTCCATCCAGTCAGCAAATGACCAATGGGATTGTTGCACGTCAAGGGTGCGAAAACAAACCCCATAGTTGTGTTGGAATAAATTTATTAATTTCTAGTTTTTCTTCTATTTCCCTTATTTTCTTTATCACCATAGTTGTGCAACTTTTACCTAACGCAAGGTACCAAAATGACCCAGCAAACCAAATTAACTACGTAGAGGGCCACGAATAATCTACACAGTACTACAGCATAAAAAATCGAACACAAAGGAATAACAATGGATACTTAGAACTGTTCAAGTGAATTAGAGAAAACGAGTAAAAATATGGATAATATATGATCAACAGAAATCTGGAAATTGTACCATGAACCGGAAAAAAAAAACTCGCCGGCGATTTCGAACGATCCTCAACACTCAAACCGAACAACCACAAAAATATCTTTGTCCCTTTGTTTTTTCGCTCACTTCCCCATCTCCTTTTCTCTTATTCCCACCCTTCCAGATCAGCGTGTATGTGTGTTTATCTTGCAACCGTTTCTGGTGGTAGGCGGCTAGCTTTTATATTAAGAACAAGAAAAGCTCAAAATTTGGGGGAGGGGGGAGGAAAGGCGCGGTTAGGCGTAGATGGGGAGGAGGGAGTAGTTGGGTTCGTTTGGTCGTTGCTGTGGGTTATGGGTGAAGCCTTATTTCTGATCGTAGGGATGGTGCAAGATACATGGGTGGTGTGTAGAAGACGGGATCCGGGGGGGGGGGGTGTATTCTATTATAGTTTCTGTTTTATTTTTTTTTTATTTTACAATCTTTTTAATGAATACTAACAGATATACGCTCCATTTGAATGTGATTTGTACTCACTATGCCAACATAAGATAAGTTACCGCCACATAAGCATAGTCAATGGTCAAAGATGTTTATTAGTTATAGGTTTCACGAAATTGAGTGTTTAAATGAAAAAGACTAAAGTTTGTGTATCGACTTTCAAAAGCCTTACAAGTTTAAATGGTCAAGAAGCCATTTCGCCTTTATTTAAATATTATTTTCTTATTTCTATTAAATAAATTATGTCTTTTTTCTTTTTTACATATTAATCACATATAATATTTTTCAATTTTCACTTAATTTTAGCAGTATCTAATATTTTAAATTCGTAGCTTTCAATTTTAATATCTAATAATTTATATTTGCACCATTTATTTTTTAAATGAATACATATTTTTTATACATCTATAACTTATAATAAAACTAATTTACAATTTTACATATAAATAATAAATACACGAAAACTAAGTTACCAAAATTATATGCCAAAGTTAAGATGTAAAATTAATATTTTAAATATTACATAAACATAATTAAATATAATTAAATAGGGTATACGGTATACGGTATAGGGAATAGGGAATAGGGAATAGTAATAGAATGACACTATTCATCTCATTTTGCAGCAAAAAATCCAGCAGTATTGGAGACCAATTTCTCCAAAAACCTACTGCATTATAGCAAAGGCAATTGGCATTCGAGATGGCCTTAGAGCGCATCGGCCAAATTGTAATTTGATAAATAATAGTATTATGTTAAAAGAGTAACTTTTAATATTGGCATACTGTGTGGATATGGTGTATATTGACTATAATCAATCAGGGAATATATTAGTATTTCGTTGTAATTTTATATTTTGATTTCTTTCTTAGTTTAGAACATGTGTCTATCATACTTCAATCTGATCCTATTTGCATCCTGTCATAAGACAAAATATCCATCGGTTTTGACATTGAAACCCTTTTATCGAAATGCAATATGATGCACTAAGCTCCAACGCATATTCGAGGAAGCGCACTACACTCCCATTATGCACGGAGTCCAAGAAACTTACTCGATACACTAAGCTTTGCTATACGCAGAGATAAAAAAAGGGCCCTGACACAATAACCCTTCCTTTCTTATTTCTGTATATGTATAACTAGATGATGCACCCGTGCGATGCACGGGCCCAATTGTTGTTTATTTTTATTTTCTTCTTTTTTTTCATCTTTTTAATATTTCTTGGTCTATTGTCAATTACACACTTTATACGTTTTTAGGGAAAGAAGAAATGGAATAGGCTTTTCTATAATTACATATAGAACCACGATTACATGTATTGTTATTTATCTTTTGCATTATGTGCATTTTAATTTTTCTGAAATCATATTACTATACCAATCACTTTGAAGCACTTGTCGAGTTTAATGCTTTATTATACAGTGATTAGATAATAATTCAAGTAGAATTTAAATTATTTCTGCATAGGGCCTCTTTTATTTTAATATATTTTTTTACATCACTAAGCCTTAAGTTAATTATTATTAAGTAGTAATTAAAAAGTTAGTTGAGAAATAATTCGTCATATTTTTTTTATTTTTTAAATTGAATGATATATAGTTTTATTCTTTTAGTATTTTCAGTGTGTTAATGCATTATCTTTTTTTTTTACTAATCATAAGTTAAATATTAATATTATTCCCAAATAGTTGATGAAACGGTATTTTTTGGTTCTTTTAAATAATAATCGTGATTTTAATTATTAAGAATTTTAACAAGAAACTTTGTGATTTATTCTATTGGAATGACATAATATTTTTTTCTAGTTTCATTCGATATGATTGAGATACTATTTAGGGTATTAATACAATCATCATCACAATAATAGTATTTGTTGAGACTATTTTAAAAATATTAATCGTATATTTATCTATTTAAAATTTTTTATAATATTGAATTCTAATTGAATAGAGTATGTATTCAACTAACTTCGATCATAGAGGGAGAACTATAATATTGTATGACGATACTTCTCATACTTCTTAATATAATATAATTTTTAAAAGATAATAATTTCACAAATTAGTTGTCTTCATTTTTACTTCAGATATTCTCAAGTCATATTTTTAGAGAGGATAATTATTATAATTTTTTATATTCAATAATCCAAAAGGAAACTTGAAACTATATTTTATTCTTAAATAAAAAAATTTCCGAAATTTTATGAAGTATTCCAATTGAAATTTATATAAAATGATATCAATTGATTATAATAACATTTGAATATAAATCTACATATAGTATCATTAATTTTTTTTAATGAAATCTTCTTTACTGAAATAGTTAATAAATAAAATGATATTTCTTAAGAAAATAATAGAATTGTCATATATAAATGTATGTGACATTAGTATTTTTAATCGGGCGAACATTTGAATTATAAATTATCAAAAAAATAATTATTCTAGTTCAAAGTACTTGTTGAAAAAAAAAATAATAACAATCAAGTAATAAATTTAATAAAGATAGTAAAGGTTGAATAGAAAGTGGGATCCACCTAAAGAATTTAATAGCTTATGGACACGTTAGTTTTGATTTTTCGGTTATTAAGAACCCACAATAAAATTTTTGAGCCTAGTATAGAAACAAACAATGCACTAATATATTTAAAATGAATATTATTCCCTTAGTAGAAATTATGTATCCTTTGGATTATTCTGCGAAATGTTCGAAATTTCATTGATGATTAAATGTATAACCACCCTATGAAACAGAAAGTGCTCTTGTGATATCCTGTACATCAACTAGATACACCCTTCTAATCCTTATTTAGAATTTGAAGCTACTATAAAAGACCAATAACTGTTACTATATCCACAGAAAAAGAAACATGAAGAGAGAAAATGCAAATCACATTGAATAACTGATAAACATACTTCAAGTAGCTCACGCACTTACATAAAAGAAATTCAGTTTCTGTCTCAGAATACATAAATAAAAGACGTCACACAATTCAAAACAAAGTCGCAAACTTCAAACACACTGGCAGTGGCCTCAAAAGACCAAAGTAAACACACAAAATACAACGTCAAACCATTAAGACATCACTGGACAAACTCACTCCTAGAAGTCACACCTCTAAAAGTGAGGACCATAGAAAGTAAAAAGACTGACAGTAAAACAAACATGAAATCCCATTAGATTCACGCACAAACACCTTGCTAGGTCGATAGAAAGGAGGTTCAAATGCGTTTGGAAATGGGCATCTCCAAAATGTGGACAACCATCTCCTCCACCAGTGTGGGAGTGGTGAAGGAGATCAAAAAGCTGGGTTGTCTATCATCAGACAGAACAGTATGGGGTACCTGCAATCAGACAAAGAACATTATGTTCTGCAGATCGGGGTGCAAATTATAGAATCCTTGTTCAAATGAGGCAGTTGAAGAAGATGACGATGAAGTTGTGAAGGATGTAGTTGAAGACGCAGGAGACTGCATCTCCATAAGCACCTCTTGGAACATCCTTCCCCGGTAGGCAACTAGGTCAGCATAGTAAACTGGTGGAACAAGTGAAACAGGTTTTGTGCACCGCGCAAAGGTAAAGCACATGTTGTATATAAGCTTCTGTAAGCGGTCAGAATTGAAGCCATTCTCATCCCACAAAACATGATAGTGAGTAGGCTTGCTAGTTCCCAATCCTCCAAAATGGCTGCAAAGATAGAAGTCAAAATCAGATGGATGAACAATTACTGTGTCCACAACAGTACCGGGAGGTACATTGCCAGGGCCACCATCAGGAAATAGTCGTGTATGGTGTCTTTTCTGAGCCACAACAAGAGTGATTGCTGGTCGATAGTGATCATCGTATATAGCCTTCATCAAATCAACCAGCTCTTCATTAAGTACCATATCAAATTGGCCCTCACTCACACCATCACGGAAAACAACAATTCTGTTTGGTTTAACCGAGTTGAGTTGAGCATAAGCATTCAGTAGGTCTACACACATGCTCCCAAAATTTAGAATCTTCTCAGACCTGTGGTGCTGAGGACAAACTCTAGCTGCATATCTATTAGCAGCTGGCCAGTTGACAGTGGCAACAACAGCTGCTATGGATGGACATGTCACATTCCTTGCAGCAGGATGATTAACATCAGCTCCAATGAACATGACATTGTCTTCACCTCGAAAATTAGGGAGCCTTTCCATAAGCTCCATATTGCTACCTCCCAATTTTGCATTAATCTTAATACAAAGGTTTGCAAGATATTGATCTTGTCCCTTGTTGACTAGAGATGACAAGCAACATTGTGTTACAACACCAATTTTTGTTTCAGAGACCCATTTAAGATATTTGTATCCATTGTGCTTTGCTGCCATAACACAAACTACCATTTGTAATCTGCCCTTGATTTTATTGTCAGCTGCATGACCCACACCTCTGAGGAGATCTTCAACCTTTTTAACTGAAGAGAGCTCATACATGCCAGTGAAATGTCTTATGACAGGTTCTTCCATGTTGATCCCTAACTTTTTGCACCGCTCTTTCAATCTAAAGACAAATTCATCAGCTCTTAGCCTAAAGTTGGGGTTGCGTTCCTGGGAGCTAAAATCTATCAGAGCCCATCGCTGAAGCGCCTTGCCTTCCACCACAGATTTCCCAACAAGGTTCCACTGCCATTTATTATCCACGGGAACTCGACTTAGACCACCTAGCTTCAAATCAGGGGCAGGAAGGATACGACCCGAAACACAGGTCATGTTCCTATCAACTCCAATTTCAAAATTACGGGTGACAGCCCTGTAATAACCAAGTGAAAGTTAGGAAAAGAATCGTCAGTAAAAATAAATACTTTAATAACATATATCAATATATCACCACATTCCTCAAAATCATGGAAGCATTGCAAAAATGAATGGTGCCAACTCACCTCTTTATGAAATGTCTAAGCAAGGAAAAAAACCCAACACAAGATTATAAAAATATAAGTGCATATAGGAATGACTAAACACAAGCAAACCATACAATTAATGTGAACAAAGGTTAAACAGACAGCATAACTGACCACGACTTAACAACTGTATCAAATAACAATTCAGTACTTTGCGAAATGCCTAAGCAATGAGCGAAACACGATTAAAAAACAGCGCCATAAGAGGAATCACTAAACACGAGAAAACCATAGAATTAACAATCAGAAGTCCAACATGCAGCTATGCAGCATAACCTGATTACAACTTTGTAACAACTAACAAGTGTATCAAAAACCAAACATTTCTTGTGGGAGAACTAGAGACAGATCTAGGATTTAAACTCTATGGGTTCAACCTTTAGAATTCTTAGTAGTGAATTCAATATAGACAGAAATTTATGGGTTCATATCCACTATTTATTTCAATTTCAATTAACTTTGCACCAATAGTTATGGGTTCAATTGAACACGTTTATATATGACTACTAGAAGAAATTCAAGGAAGCTTAAAAAACTCGTAGAAAGAAACATATAGTTATGGGTTCAATTGAACCCGTTTATATATGACTATTAGAAGAAATTCAAGGAAGCATTAAAAAACACTCATAGAAGGAAACATAAACAGACATGAAAGAAATTTGAGGAATTCACGTACCCGCATGGCCCATCTTCAGCCCGTACCATTTCACATATTGCCTCCCTTCTCTCTCGCGGTGGAACTAGAGATATTTTTTTCATAAACAAGGCTGAATCCTTATCTAAATGCTCCTTAGGAAACCGCTGTCCCTCGATCAAGACACAGAATTCCATTGGGACATAGTTTTTCTTATTACCTTTTCCAACATCTAATGAAGGTAAATTTGGGTACCTAATCTCCTTCTGATATTTTTCCCTGAAGTAGTCAACAAGAAAAACTTTCTTAGGAGGATCTTTGCCTTCTGGATCTTCAAGGATAAAATGAAGGTCGCGAGTCTTCTCATCAGTCAGCTTCTTAACAACATATTTCTGACTGCTACGACGATGAGTTACTTTGACTTTCAAACCAACCAATGCATCCTCTGCATCTCTTCTACGAGTAAAATTATTTTCATTAAACTCTCCAATATATTCCCTCAGGAAATCTAGCACAGGCACTGCTTTGCGGAATGCCAAGACTGAGTAATCTAGGCACAAGGCAAGCCCTCCAGATGTAGGCTTTAGGCTTTGCTGAAAACCTCTATATGCAGCAACTCCAAACCCAAAGTCATGTTCAGCCAAGTGCTCATTTGAATAGAAGCTACGACCTGCGATTATCCTTAACCTAGAAGGATTTTCTTTCATAACCAAATCCATACCTTGTAGTACATCACGAGGTATGTATGAGAGGTTTCCACTCAAATATTCTTTCAACTTGCTAAGTTTAAGTTCAGCAACAAACTTGATGGTAAAGACATACGAGCGTCCCCTGCCATCATCCCCATCAGAGCAGTTCACAGTGAATCGCCCAGTAGGAAGTTGGACGGCACTGAAAATGTTCTTCTCACCATCATATACAGTTTTATCTATTGGAAATTGAACAGGATTATCAGCAAACAGTTTATCTCGTATAATACGAAGATCAGACTTGTTTATTGACTTCTTCACAACCCGGGTCTCATCAGTCATGATTTGCTTGATATCGACATCATAATGCATAATTGTAGACTGAGGATTAAATCTAACAGGAAAGTGATTAGCAAGCAGTCTAATTGACTTGACAGCAACTTTTCCCGTATCAGGTCGTGCTATAGGTACAAGCTTTCCGTTGTTACTTTCCGGAGAAGATGATTTACTCTTTTTCTCTGTAATACTCAGCGACTTCAGATCAACTTGAACAGGAACTACACAAAAAAGATACAATGCATTTTAAAATTCTTGAACATAAAATGAAAGAACACACCATTTTATGGGTATAAGTTAATACCGGAGGACTGAGGAGGAGGAGGACTTGAGCCTGAAGGTGGACCCCACTGGCGAACATTTGATGCCTCTGAGCTACTGGGTTGCACATCCCGCTGCTGCTGGCTTCCACCACCATGTTGTGGTGGCTGCTGCGGCGGTGGCCTGACCCAAGCAGTACCACTGCCACCACTAACATGTTGCTGCGGGGGTGGCCGGGCCCAAGCAGTACCGCCGCCGCCACGGCTGACCCAAGCACCACCACGACCCGGATTTTGTCCAACTGGCTGCTGCTGACCCGGCTGATTATACGGAGCCCCGCGAGCCTGATACTGACTCTGACCCTGACCAGATGCCCTTGGCTGGTTACCCCATTGCTGCGGAGGCTGAATTGGTTGCTGATTGAATGAACCCATCTGGGAGGGCCCACCCCTTCCGCCACCAATCTGGGACCCACCCCTTCCACCTCCACGGCCTTGCTCCTGTTCGTATTGACCACCACCACGGCCGCGACCACGAACACGGTTACCTCCACCACCGCCGCCACGGCTGCTATCACTTCCACCACCACCACGATTGCTGTCACCACCACCACGTCGGTAATTTCCACGATCCATTTTCCAACTTCACTAAAGAGAAAAGAAACTTGACTGTAAATTTTCAAAATGAAAAAGCTCAGATGATCTGCAACTGCAAGGATCTAGTTATGTGTATTTATGAAGAGTAAAAAGACTGGGAATAAGTACGTAGTGGGGTCGTGGAAGTAGGAGGATTCTTGATGGTTCCAGAAGGTTCGATGAAATGGGGGAAACGGTAATTGGAAGATAACGAGAAAGTGTGTGGAAATGGCGGATGATTTGATAAAATTAACCTTTTTATTTAAATGTTTTTCTGCTTAGTGTGGAGTGTCCCAAGATCATGGGCGACAAAATAGGAGTACTACTTTCGTATTTTGTCGGGATATTGAGAAAATTAGTATTTTTCTGTTTGAATTAGAGTACAAAAGTATGTAATGTATACCACTGTACATGGTGAATCATATGGTATAAAGTTAAATTGTTCATATTTTTTAGTATTAATTAAAGGCTGATAAATAACATCGATATGTTGATTTAAATATGTGTTAATACGATATAAGTTATTTATGGAAGAAAGTCATTCGGTTCAGAACTAACAAAGCTATCTTTACCATTTTAATAGGACATACTTTCCTTCATAATGTAAAAATACATATGTTGGGGCGGAACTATCTTTGTTCGGGGTGTCAATCGATACCCCTTCGCCAGAAAATAATACTGTATAAATAGATATATTTAAAAAAAATTAAATATATATAAAGGGTTGACACCCTCTTAAAATAAAATAAACTTTTAGTGCAATGATCAAGAGGTGTCAAAATTTATAAAAGAATACAAGTTTTATTCCAGCAGCAATTACTTTTTACCTTTCCATTCCCGATAAGTATGGATTGGGGCGAGGACAGTTTTGGTATTTAAATATTTTATTTATTTAATTAATTAATTAGTAATTGTACTATTGAAAATGAGATAAAGTAGCGGGCAAGGAAGAGAAGGTTATTGGTTAAGGGAATCAATCTTTCTTCAACTACTACGGACTTGGCATTGACTCTTGGAAGTGGAAAAGGATAACGACAACGAAGCTTTAATGGTACTATAATTTGTTTTTTATTGGATAGACTTTGTATTATGGCATATTTATATTTTAACACCACGTATTTTCAACTTATTGAACTAAACAACTCTACAGAAAATAGTATCGCAGTGAACATGGTACGATGTATAAAGCAGCAACATTTAGGGAGTGTTTGGTACGAAGGAAAATGTTTTCCATGGAAAATGTTTTCCTAGAAAATGTTTTTCCTAGAAAATGTTTTTATGGATTCTCTTGTTTGGTTGGTAAGTGGAAAATATTTTCCGGAAAATATTTTATATGTTTGGTTAGAGAGTAAAAAATAGTTTTTTTAGAAAAATATTTTTTTTGCAACTCTCCTACCCCTCCCCCTCCCACCTCCCCCACCCCTCCCTTCCCGAAGTCTCTAAAAATTGACACAATCTAAAGGAACTAATGTGATTCTTTACTTTTTAACGCAAAAAACGCGTATTTTTGAATCGATAAATTTATAATTTCTAAACCCGTAAACTTCCGAACTCATAATTTTGGAACTTGTAAAATAGTGAGCCTTTAAATGATAAATAATAAAATTAAAAACTGAAAAATATATTTTAAAATTTTTTTTAATGATAAATAATAAAATTAAAAATTGAAAAATATATTTTAAAATTTTTTCGGGGAGGGGGGGTAGGGGGTGGGGGTGGGTGGTGTAGAAAAATAAGAAAATAGAAATTTAAAATTATAGAAAAAAAATTAAGGTAAAAGAAATTTTTTTTTGCGAGGTGGGGTGGAGGGGTAGTAGGGTGGATGGTAACGGAAAAACTGAAATTTTTCTAAAAAAACTGTTTTTTGGAGAGGGGTGGGGTGGGTTGGTGAGGGTGAGAATGGTTGAGAAGGAGCTTTGGAAAATGTTTTCCTTCTTTTGATAAGGAAAACATTTTCCTCCAATTGGAGGAAAATGAATTGATAAGCAAAATGTTTTCCAAAACATTTAAGCCAACCAAACATGAGAAAATTAGAAAACATTTTCCAGAAAAATGTTTTCCTTCATACCAAACACACCCTTAAGGCTGAATTAATGAGATGAAAATGACACAAATAATACTTCTTAGAAAGTAACGCTAAAATTTTCCTACTTTGGCATATTTAGGGTGTACATTCGATTTATCGATTCAATTTTGATTCTTATTAATAATTAATTATCGATTATTGATTTGTACATATACTTATCGTTATCGTTTTAATAAGGTTTCGATTTTTTCGATTTTGATTTATAGATTTGGGGGCTTATTGATTCGGTTATCGATTACTCCAATAAAAAAATTTGGGGGATTACACGGAAAGCATGAACATCATTTATAATATACAAATTATGTCAACAAGCACATGTAACAAAACTAAAATAAAGGATTAAATGTATGCCACCAACACTCCAACGGTATAAAAAAATAAGATAAAACAAAACACATCATCACAGCTAATTCTGTTTTCCATTAATTTGAACTTCATTCAATTGATCTTTAAATATGATCATTCCTTAAATGTGGTAGATAAAATAATAAGGTAAGGAACTTATGATAAAGGTAAGGGTATAGACTAGGGAAAATAATATTGTATAGCCGCTTTTAAAATAGTGGCAGAATATATATACATTCTGTGTATTATATTAATCTATACAATTAGATAATTACTCATTTAACAAGCGTCTACAGTCTAGAGATGTACATTCGATTTATCGATTCGACTTGACCCTTATCGATAATTACTTATCGATTATCGATTAGTACATATGTATATCATTATCGTTTCAATAAGGTTTCGATTTTTTCGATTTCGATAACAAATAATCAATTCGATTTATCGATAAATCGCTTCGAATGCACACCCCTAGACATATCAGTGAAAAAAATACATTTACAAGGAGAGAATGTGCTCAAGAATAATGGGCAAAGACTACATGCATCTAAAAGGGATATGATTTTAACTTAAATCTATTGATGGTACAAAACAAATGTTATTGCAAGTTATGTATCCTAGACCTTAGTTAATTTTAATTACCTTTAGATGATCTTAATCTATTTATTTATATTTTTATCTATCTATTTTTTTATATCTATCTATACTATATTAAAAGCACAAAGGTACTTAGCGAAATATCATTTGCCTTTTTTTATACTTACAAAATTAATTTTACACTGGACAAAATAGTAATTTAATTATTTTTCTATTAGGACTTCAAAATCAATTAAAGATTGTGCACTAAATACTTCTTTATTTGAGTTATGTAATATAATATATATGCAAAAAGAAAAACAGCTCCAGAAAAACACAATATTTTGTACGCTTCGTCTGCATGTAAAAACCTTTGATGGAACACTTTCAATACCTAAAGTTACTAGTGTGGAATGGTTTGGGCTCAATGGCCTGTGCTGAGCCCAGGCCCGAACATAAAGTGAAGAAATTAGCATAAAGCAAACTAAGTAGTTATTCGACTTTATATTATGATTTATGATTAAAGCATTTAATCTCAATTTTAGTTTTCCATTAGTATGTCAAGACAACATTAATTTTTTAACCAAATAAATGTAGAGTCGTATTAGACCTCATATATATATGAGTTCAATTTGTTGCAACTAAGTAATTTTCTCAATATTCCCGTGAGGTAGGGAGCACGACATGTAATTTAGTAAACCAGAAGTCTCTAAGAAAAAGTCTCTATTCTTCTCTTACTGTAAATCAATTTCTAAATCTAACTGCCTTATAGGCTTCACCTCCATTAAACTATTAGCCAATGCTTCATTTTGCCGATTAAATATGTAGAATCCACGTTGAAGGTAAATTCCAATGCATGAATCTATAAGAAGAAGTCGGAGTGAACTTTTCCGGCGATATAGATTCCATATCCAAAATGCTCAGAAGGAACTTTCAATATTTAAATCACGCAAAACCTGTCATAAGAATACATATAGTTAATATATAAGACCTTTATATTTATTGAACACTGACAATAAAGATTATATAAAATTGTTTCCTTCTCCAAAGCAAATTGAATATATGACCACAGGGCTATCCAAAGCAATGTTGCTCATTTAAAGAATGGGATGAGAAATGGATAGATCCCTATCTCTTAAGATATGGAAACAATATGAACATGACTGTAGAGGATAAATTAATAAATAAGTTGTGCGTCAAATTCCACACAGATGCTACTTTGATTTACCGTATTTATTGTGGCTCACTTATACACGATTAGCCATGACTATATCAAAAATACCAACCAAGGTAAAAAAACACATAGCTAATTGAATCCATATGTTCGGTTTAGCATTCCTTGTTGCTATCACATATTTAATCTATACATATTGTGAGGTTGACTTCAAAAGCATTTGTTGTGACGCGCGTCGTCTGTAACTATCCAAATGAAACAACTAACCTTGTAGGGAGCTTTGGACTTTCATATCATATTCCAAAAATCTAAGTCTCATTGCGAGCTCTGACATCAAAAAACCTACTACACAAAGTATATATTTCAACAAGCATATTATAGTTGGCAGATAGTGATACAAAGCCTAAACAATAGATCCTACACTTACCACTTCCAGCAACACAGTAACGGATCTCTTCATCAGTACTGTGCAAACAGGGGCATACATATGATTTTTCGCAAGTGGTGTCGATATTTATAGAAGAGCGAAGAATAAATAATATTAATTATCATATTAATCAACAAGAAATAGCCTTAGTTCATTGGTTTATTGAGTTAGAATAGGTTCAATTCTACAGGACCATAATTTTTAACAATATATATGTATATAAAGTGGTGTTATTTTCTTTATCTTATTATACCCGTACAGTATTACTACATATATTTCGTAAAAAACTTCAACAAAGCGGTGTCGCGTAATACCATTTCATCTCACATGCATACGTCCCTGTGTGCAACTATTCCTCGAAAGACTTTTAAATCTTCTTCTCATAATTAGTTATCTTTTCCGAGCAAACCTTACAAAAGTCCTGAAGAAAATTCATTTTGAATGTCATAATACTTGGAATTTTCAGGGACCAAGTCCATATATCACATATGAGAGAGTTTGTTTTAATAACTTTGACATACCATGTAAGAATGAATATCCACGAGCCTCCCGAATTTTCTTCAATCCTTCATCAGTTTACATAAAAAAGCTCCAAATCTGATTCTTCAATTAGATTGAGTATATCTTGTTTTATCTTTCAACCATTGACATTTTTAATTCGCAAAGGAGATTAATGAAAAAAGGCAAACTTATGTAAAAAAAAAATAAAACAGAAGTATTGGAACAACCAAAGCAGCTTCCCATTATAGATGTAAGAAAGGCAAAATCTTCTTAACTTAAACTGTTTCTGAAATACACCACACGCAAGCAGATAAAGAGACATTCATGTATATATAAAGGTATTCATGCAATCTTTATTTTAAAGCAAAACGAAACAGATTTTATGAACTTCAGGGAACTAACAACTCAAAACTTCACATATGTTCATTGATCAAAATAATGAGATTTACACCAATGACCCTAACATCCCAGCACATTCTACCAAACAAACTCGAGCTCTTCAATTTGCTAATTTAAATTTCATCAACCTTGACTCACCAATAATGTAACGACCCAACCGGTCGTTTTGAGCTACGACGCGTCATTCAGTAGTTTGAGGCCATGAGCAGCTTCATCTCACGTATATTGACTTGTGTGTATGGTCGGAATTAAAATTCAAGAAGTTTGGAGTCAAATCTAAATGGAAATTCTCCTTTTGAAAGCTTAAAGTTGAAGAAATGAACTAGGATTGGAATTTTGAGTAAATGACCTTGGAATTGGGATCTGAAAGTTCCAGCATGCTCGTATGATGATTTTGAACTTGGGCGTATGTCCAGATTTGGTTTTTGATAATCCGTGAGCATTTCGGCGTATATGGTGGAAGTTAGTATTTTAGAAGAATTTCATAAATTTGGGTTGGAAGGCAGTTTACAGTTATAGATGTCCATTTGGGATTCCGAGACTGGGAATAGATACGTACGGTGATTTTGGAGTTGGGAACGCGATCGGAAATGAATTCGGATGTCCGGAGGTCATTTTGAAATGATTTGGCTAAATATAGGAATTTGAAGGTTTAAGAGAAAATTCGACCGGAAGTGAAAATTTTGATATCGGGGTCGGAATGAAATTCTGAAAGTTGGTGCAAGTCCGTAATATCGAATTTGACTTGTGTGCAAACTTTGAGTCAATTCGGATCGATTTTGGTAGGAAATGGGACAATTAATCTCTTTAAGGAAAACTTAAGTTGGAAAAGTCAACCCAATGTTGACTTATGAGTTAAAGGGCTCGGAACTGAATTCGATGATTCGGTTAGTTTCGGGGGATGATTTAAGACTTAGGAGCGCAATCGGAAGTAATTTTGGAGGTCCGGTGAAGAAGTTAGCCTATTTTGGCGAAGTTGGAATTTTGGCGGAATCCGATCGATAGGTGATATTTTGATCCGGGAGTCTGAATGGAATTCCGACAAGTTGCAGTAGCTTCCTTAGGTGATTTTGGATATGTTTGCAAATTTTCAGGTCATTCGGACATCGTTTGGTCGGGTTTTTGATCGAATGTGAATTTTGAAAGTTTAAGTTTAAGTTTGAATCGAATTCTAGGATTTTGGTGATTTTTGATGTTTAAGGCAGTGTTTTTATGATCCGAGCAAGTTTGAATGAAGTATTAGGTTGAGTTTGAGTTTTTGGTTTTGGCCCCGAGGGTCTCGGGTGTGTTTCGGATGCCCAACGGGTCATTTTTGGAAGATTCTTGCCGTTTTGAACATAAATGTAATGATCCAAAGGTCTATTTTTAGTTCTAGAGATCCAAATTTGATTTCGAGAGTTCGAGAATTTAAATAATGAATTATAGAACTGATCCGGAAATTTTGGTTTAATTTCATCAAGTCGCGATTGGGTTTTTGACGCGAAATGTGATTTAATTGTTTAACGAGCGAAATTAATGTTGCACTGAGCAAATGAGATCCAAATTCAGTTTTGTTTGAACCACTGGATCCGTATCGAAATTACGGAGCCATAGGAAAAAGAATCATCAAATTCCGAGTTCGTATGACGGAGTTAAGGCTATTTTAGTGAAAATAAAAGTTGCTGCAATTATTTTGGATAGCTGCTGCATTTATTTAGCAGCGTGAACAGTACCGGGCACGCGTGAACAGTGTCCCGCACGTGTGAACAGTGCTGGACGCATGAACAATAATCGGGAAAAAAAGAAAAATTTGGTATTTTAGCCACATCTTGAGTTCTAGAGCTCCAATTGAGGTGATTTTCGCGGGGTTGTTCTCGTCTCAACAAGGAGGTAAGTTTTATGGCCTAATTACGTTATTTTATCATGGAATCCATGAGTATTTCACTGTTAATGGAAGATTAAAGGGGGATTTTAGCCCCAGGCCTAAATTATAGAAAATCATTGATTTGAATGGGCAAACGGAGTCCGATTTTGATAAATTTTATATGCACGGACTCGTGTTGAGATAAGGAACCCGAATATATAACTTTCGTAATTTTTCGAGAAGAGTACTGAAAGTCGGGTTTTGGCAACTTGTGGGTTTTGGTGTATTTTGAATTGTTTCGATTGGGTAATGCCCAATTGGCCTATTTTGATGTAATTCTATTGATTTTTATCAGATACTACACCTGTGGAGGTCGATATTCGTGGCAAGAGAGTTGTCTCTTAGTGGTTTTGTATCGGAGTCGAGGTAAGTGGCTTGTCTAACCTCGTGTGGGAGAACTTTCACCCCTAGGATATTATGTGATAATTCAAATGCCTTGTACGCGAGGTGACGGGCATGTACATGCGCTGGTTGTTGTAACACACACTTTACTTGAATCGTCAAATTCGTGATATTCCTGTCCTTAGTTGATTAATTTGTTATATTTACCTGGCATTCGTTAGGGAAGCATGATTAGATATGATTTATCTGTCTAATTGCCAAATTGTCTTACTTGAACTTATTGATAATTGTTGGCACTAGTTTTCGGTGAAGTTGTAGTTAAGCATATTATGTTTTCTCTGTGCGTTTTCTTTATTTGTTGTGTTGGTGGATTGCGGGTTCAATTCCCGGAGATCCAAGGGCTGCAGGTTCGATTCCCGTAGATCCGGAGTTTATTGATATATTATTGAGATATGAACTGCGGGTTCGATTCTCGGAGATCCTCAGTTATTGGTAGGGACTGCGGGTTCGATTCCCGGAGATCCTGAGTTATTGGTAGGGACTGCGGGTTTGATTCCCGGAGATCCTGAGTTATTGGTAGGGACTGCGGGTTCGATTCCCGGAGATCCTGAGATTTATTGAAATGTGGACTGCGGGTTCGATTCCCGGAGATCCTGAGATTTATTGAGATGTGGACTGCGGGTTCGATTCTCGAAGATCCTGAGATTTACTGAGACATGGGCTGCGGGTTCGATTCCCGGAGACCCATAGGTACTGTCAATGGGACTGTGGGTTCAATTCCCACAGGTCCTGGACTTGTTAATTGAGTTGCTACTTGTTGTTGGTTTAATTGTAGACTGTTGCAGTAATCACTTTATTGTTGTTATTTAAAGATTATTGTCATTTAAACTGTTCATTATTATTATTGTCATTTTATTATTGATTTCTCTCAGTAGGGCCCTGACCTTCCTCGTCACTACTCCATCGAGGTTAGGCTTGGCACTTACTGAGTACCGCCGTGGTGTACTCATGCTACTCTTCTGCACACTTTTGTTATGCAGATCCAGGTACATCGGGATAGGCCCGTACTAGGTGATTCAGCAGTACATTTGGAGACCTCGAGGTATGATCTGCTACGTCCGCGGATCCGGAGGCCCTCCTTCTATTCTGATAGTATTAGTAGATGTTTTCCTTCATTTCGTTGTTAGATACTCTTTACACATAGAGCCACGGTTGTATACTCTCTTTTAGTCTGTGTTGCCCGTGGGATTCCGGGTCTTGGTGGTGTTTTATAGAGTGTGTTTGACGGGTGTATGTGCCAAGCGGCACAGATTACATTTCCTTTTTATATTATTTTTTCGCTATTTATTATTTAATGTTCATAAACTTGTATATTCCGCAACGTGTTAGGCTTACCTAGTCGCAAAAACTGGGTGCCGTCATGACAGGTTCACGATTGGTGAACTAGGGTCGTGACAAGTTGGTATCAGAGCTCTAGGTTCGTAGGAGTCACGGGACACGGACCGGTTACTTAGATTCTCGCTGATCGATACAGAGACGTCTGTATTTATCTACGAGGGGCTATGTAACTGTTTAGGAAACTCTTCAATTCTTTGAATTCCTTATCGTGCGTCATTTATTCAGTTGGAGCTTATGTTATATTTTCTTTTGCATCCACTCGTGTATTGAAATTGCGCACTCGGTATCAAGTATGCACCGACAGTTCGTGACGCTGCAGAGAGATCTTAAGGGAGTCAAGAATTTACTCAACCATTGTTATCGCGTGTCATCCATATCGATAATGCAAGAGAATTGAGAGATCTTCAATTGTGCACGTAGGGGTGCACTAGGTTCTAACATTCAGTTGATAAGTACGGTCTTAAGAAGGTTTACTTAACTGCCTAATCGTCACAGCAATGGTAGAATCACAAGGTGGATGTAGATCTAAAGATAGTTGGTGGTAATAAAGACTATATGGTTCATATGAGATATCTATTTAGCGAAGGATTCAGCCAGCAGAGATACTAGGGATATGAGTTTAATTGTCTTAAGAAGGACATGTGCCAAACGAATGTCTTGGGTTGTCTTATGATGAAGACGTACAAATGATAAAGGCTATTGTCATGGATTAGCAAGATGTGTCTTATGGCTTCGTGCCAAGTGAAAGGATTTCACTATCAACGACCAAATTATGGGTCATGTATCATATCAGATTTGGCTTGCGCCGTATTTAAGTGCTATTCAAAAGTTCTTTGAAACTGGCGCATAGGCAAGAGTTGAGGCTTGTATGGTATGATGTTGGGACTTTTGATGTTCCTGTATCCCTAATAAATTCTACCTTTCATTATCAGCAGGGAAGATTTCGGTGAAGGCTACATGGTGCTTTGTAGGTGTGAGAATCACAGTATGTCTTATGCCGTCGCGGTAAATAATGCTCGATGCATGGAGCGAGAAGATGTTTGGTTGTATTGGGATGAGGTCATACCATATGGTGTTAGAGTGCTAATAGAGCACAGGTGGTTATATTCGTTGGATCAAGTGAGTTGCGGTTGAATAATAGTAAATGACTCGAGAGAATGGTTCTAATGTGTTCGAGAGTCGTGTAATAGTGGCTTTGGGCTAAGTGGGAGAGTCCCACCGCTTAAGATTGGGTTGCATGGTTAATTACCTGTGTGAATTCTGGATATTAGCGTATTAATGGGTTATTTGCAGCTACGGAAAAAGACCATGAGTGGTAATTTAAGTATATGAATTGTTGAATGCATGTTATGGTTAGCCTTGCTGGCTCATGTTCAAACTTGAGGGAAAATTTATGATTTATGCCTCGTATAGGTGCAGGCTTCGCGGGAAGTGATTCCGCTGGGTGCTTTATCGAGAGGGTATTCATATGTTATAAAGAAATTCAGTAGAGTTGGTTGCGTACTTGGGGCAAGTTAGAACCGGATGGTTCTCAATAGCGGTCCTAGTGAATTCAAGAGGTAAAGTGTAGTGCCTGATAATTTTGAATCATATAAGTACAGTTGAGGCTCAAACCTTTAAAGCAACTTAGGAAGAAACTACAAAAACAATCTATGATGTTTTGACTTGTGGTGTAGCATTTGAGAGGCGTGAAATGGTCGTCGTTCTTGAGATAGCATGGCCTCGTGATTTCAGGTCATTCGGGGTGAGTGTGGTTGAAATATGTTAGGTATTGAAGGGAGATATTTACATTATAAGGCAATCCAGGATAAACTGGAAGAAAGTAGATTGATTAGCCAAAGTTGAGTTGGCATATTGGTGCCAATGATCGGTTCATGTAACGTGATCGAATTATGCATGTGATTTGTGGTGGTGCATTTGAGGCTTGTCGGCCGCAGTGTTTGATGGTATTCTGAAGTATTCTTCCGTTAGGGCCTGTTATGAGTAGGCAGATCTCGGAAAGGGTGATGGTGACTTGGACCACTACTTAGAGATTGGCATATACAACGGTAATGAGAACTCGCATGTGTGTTGATATAGTTCTCCTGAAGTGAGTTAAATGGGAAGTATTATGTGATGAAGTATTAGCCTATCGTCAGTTCTAGAGCTATGATGGAAATTGTGTGTATCGTATATCGGCATGTGGGGTGTAGTGAGTAGTATGAAATTTGAAGTAAGGACCAAGGTCACAGTTTGGTCAATAAATGTGATATAAAGAGCTCGGATGAGCGGGAAAGGAGTTTCAGTGTTTTGAGTAAGATGGGTATTAACATCAGTATCATTTGAGGTCGGTGTCCTGTGAGAAAAGGCTTTGCATCCCGGTTAGGGACTCCTGATCGTTTTTCAGTGTTAGTGCAGCCGGTGGGTTGAATGTGCAGGCCCGTTTAATTATTCGGAAGATGGTGGGAGCTTGCCCCACAAGAAGATTGTATAGATGTGACATGTAGTCACTTGATCGGTTAGAAATTTAAACCGGTATGAGGATTTTGGTGATATCATCCATTTGAGAATTTATGCCGGAGGGAACTCTGCTTATTGGGTTATAGACCTGTGCAATATTATTGACTTAGCTTGGCACGACCAGAATAGACTTAAGGTCGGTGGATAGATTTAAATGTGGAAGTGAGCCTTGCATCAGGCCGTTTATGTTTCTTCCAGCAATGCGCCCTTTATGGAGGGATAGTCGCGGTCTTATTTTCGCGGTTAGTTAATTCATGTAAAGATATATTGCGCCGTATGAGTGTGAGATGGCTTGTTAAGTTCCTTATGTGTTAAGGTTCCGCTCAGTGGTGATGTTATATGAGCATGATGGCTCTCGAGACTCAGATAATATACCGCACATCAGTTGTGCTTGAGTTTGTAGCGTATAGCGCTATATGTTTCCTTGTGTCTGATATCATGCACCTTAGTGTGCTTATGATCGATATTCAGCATTTTGATGTGATGAGCTATTCAGCTCGACGTATGGCTCCTTGTGTGAGTTTTATACAGGGATCGGGTGGCACGCCGCCATGGTTATATTGTTTGGATCGGGTGGCACGCCGCCATGGTTATATTGTTTGGATCGGGTGGCACGCCGCCATGGGTATATTGTTGGGATCGGGTTGCACGCCGCAATAGTGTGATGTTTATTTCAATGTCCATAATTGCTTTTATGTGTTCTGTTTCCTATTTTTCTGAGGAAGTCCATGTTAGTGTGAGAGTTGAATAGTTCTCTCTAGTGTTCGCCTTCCTTTTGTATCACGTACGAATTAGTATCCTATTGGCACATTGTGTCATCTTGCAGGACTTTTGATTATGTCTGAGGTGGCTTATCGCCTAAGCAGTTCGTAATGGTTGAGGTGAGATCATTGAATTCGAGATCAGTGTAATCTGAGCATATGAAATAAATTAAGGTGCTAAGACCATTGTTTAGTTCAGAATGAGGTAATGGTTCTTGTCAAAAGTATAGACCGAATGATTTGTTGACTTGGCAACTAAATATGAATTCCGGCACATCTCTTCCGTCGTATCGGTGTTGTAAAAGCTAGAGCAAGACCTGTGTAGGTCATGAGATGCAATGAGAGCATCAAATTTGTGGAATTTCGACTATTATATTTAAAGAATATTATTGTGGTCCCATGAGTAAAGTGATGCAAAGTGTGACTTCAGCAAAGTTATGCAGTCATGTATGGGTACATCGTGTGAAGAATGATATGGTAGTCGTATGATGGAAACATGCTAGGCAGGAAATTCCGGATGTTGGAATTGGGTCTAATGGCTTATTTACTCGAATAAAGGAGTATATCTATAGAGTTATTGAGCTAATGTGCTCAAATGAGTTGTGGAAGCGCACGAATTTGCATGAGATGTTAAACCAGTGAATTCAGACTACTTCAGTGTAGTTCTCAGCACGTTCGAGGACGAACGTATGTTTAAGTGGGGGAGATTGTAACGACCCAACCGGTCATTTTGAGCTACGACGCGTCATTGTAACGACCCGGCCCGTCGTTACGGGAATTACCACCCCGTTACCTTGCATTTACATATATTATTCTTTTAAAACGAGTATTAGAGTATATCGGGTGAGTTAGGAGTGATTTGGATTGAAAATGAAACAAATAGCATGTTTGAAGAAAGCTTGAATATGAAAAGTCAACCAAGAGTTGACTATTGAGTTAGAGTGCTCGGAACCGGATTCTGATGATTCGACTAGTTCCGGGGGATCATTTATGACTTAGGAGAACAATCGGAATTGAACTCGGAGGTCCGGTGTAGTTTTAAGCTTGAATTGGCGAATGTTGAATTTTGGGGAAAACCGGATGGTAGGTGATATTTTGATCCGGGGGTCGGAATAGAATTCCGACAATTTTTGTAGCTTCGTTATGTGATTTTGGATATGTCCGCAAATTTTCAGGTCATTCGGACATCGTTTGATCGGGTTTTGGATTGAATGTTAGTTTTGAAAGTTTTGAAGAAACTTAGGCTTGAATCCGTGGTTAATTGGTGATTTTGATGTTTAGTATGGTGTTTTTACGATTGGAACAAGTTCGTATCATGTTTTGGAGTATGTTGGTGGTTTTCGTTGGGGTCCCGGGGGTCTCGGGATGAATCCGGGGGTCCAAACGGACCATTTTTGGAAGAAAAGAGAAGGCTGGTTGTTGTCATAAACGCAGCAGGCTTTTGCTCTCCGCGATCGCGGGGAGGGGGATGCGATCGCGTAGAGCTGGGGGCTAGGCCATCGCGATCGCAGGATCACCAGTCGTGATCACGTAGAATTAACCGGGTGTAAATCGCGATCGCATGATCATCTACGCGATCGCGTAGAAGAGAAATGGGTCCAGGGAAAAATGTGCTACGCGATCGCAGGAATAGGGACGCGATCGCGTGAAGCCGGGAGATTGTACATCGCGATCGCGTGAGGGATGTCGCGATCGCGTGAGGTCGAGTTTTTGAACATCGCGATCGCGTGAAGCGAGTCGCGATCGCGTAGAAGAAAAAGTTCTGGCAGTGAATTTAATCCAGAAACAGAGAGTTACGGGTTCATTAACCCAAAACACACATTTGAGCCCTAGAGAGAAGAAAACTCGAGGAAATCATCGAGAAGTCATCGGGTATTCGTCGGAGGTAAGATTCTTGACTCAAAAACATCATTTTATGGTAGTATTAACATCAATCTTCATGAAATTGGGTTGAAATCTTGAAGAAATGTGACCTAAATATTGAAAACGGGATTTTTGGATTTGGGAGGCCATTTGAACTCCGATTTCGATAAATTTTATATGCACGGACTCGTGGCGAGATAAGGATCGCGTTGGTACTAATTTCGGAATTTTCCGAGCAGTGGGGCCCGGGGTCGGGTTTTACCAACTTAGTGTAATTATGCGAATTTCATATAAATTGAAGTGGGTTATGATTCTTTGACCCGCCATTGATATAATTATTGTTATTTGACTAGATTCTACACACGAGGCAATGAAATTCAAAGGAAAAGACATCGCGGACGAGTCTACGACCGGCTAGAGGTGAGTAGTTTGTGTATATTGTAGCCTGAGGGTTCGAAACCCCGGCTTAGCACATTGTGACGCTAGTAGGCGTGGCTCGCACACCGTGGCAGGTGCGGGATTGATTGTGATTGGGGATTGAGACTTGGTCCATCCCGGAAATGAATAATATGTGGTTAGTGTTGGAAATACACTGTATTTGCTATATTTGTGGACTGTAAGCCTTGTTTGGGGCCTTGTGCCGATCTGTAGCGTCCTTAGAGGACAATATTTATGTGATAGCTATAATTGCTTAAATCACTCATCTCAGTCCTGGAAATTGTAATCACACTTTTGAAATGCTAAGTCACCGGCTTTTACAAATTTAATAAGGTTAAAGTATTTTTCATAAATTATGAATTGAGAACTGGAATTAAGGAAAATGAATTGTTTTGTGACTTAATTGCTTATTGTGGACTGAGTATGGGATCGGGCTGCACGCCGCAGTGGTTGATATGAGGATCGGGCTGCACGCCGCAGCAGTATTGCGCTTGGGCTGTAGGAGCCCCTCCGGAGTCTGTACACACCCCGAGTGAGCGCCGTCGACGTTAAATTGGATCGGGCTACACGCCGTAGCGGTTATGTGCATTGCATTGCATCTGTATTTGTTGAATTACTCTGTGGTAGTTGTATTGTATTGTTGTTGCTAGTTCGTAGGAGAATCGGACTGTAGTGTAGCTTCATATTGTGGTATTTTGTGGATTTCTTACTGTCAGCTACATATATATATTTGTTACTCACTGAGTACTTAGTACTCACCCCTACTCCCTGCACCTTTTGTGTGCAGACTCGGGTACTCAGGAGCAGTAGACAGGCATCTCCAGCGTTTGCAGGTGTCACATCGAGTTGCTGAGGTAGCTGCCTACGTTCGCAGAACCTAGCTTCTCCTCTCATTCCAGTTGTTATTTTATATTTTGTATTCGGACTTGAGTACTTCTATATCGTACTCTCTATTTCCTGTTGGGTTTTGTTAGAGGCTCTAGACTTGTGACTCCGGATCTTTGGGAGTGTCAGTACTTTTGTTCAGTATTATTATTATTGGAGTTCTTAAACTCGTATATTCTTCTTGGGTTGTCCATTTGGGGACTGGTATTGTGTTATAATTAAATGGTTGGTCTGGCTGGCCTAGCTTGATTGTTGGGCGCCATCACGACCGGATTTGGGTCGTGACAAGTTGGTATCAGAGCCCTAGGTTATTAGGACTCGCGAGTCGTGAGCCGGTTTAGTAGGCTTTCGCGGATCGGTACGTAGACGTCCGTATCTATCCTCGGAGGGCTACAGAAACTTTAGGAAAAACCTCATTTTCTTGGATTCATATCGTGCGATCTGTGTTATGATGAAAATTAAAATTTTCCATGTTCCATTCTCTCGCAGATGGCGAGAACACGAGCTAACGGACGTGGCGGACGACCACCATTGGCACCCAGAGGCCGTGGTCGTGGTAGAGGTAGGGCAGCAGCACCAGCACCTGCTGACCCACCAGCTGACCAGACTCAGGGTCAGATTCCTGCACCAGTGGCCCAGACTCAGGACCAGATTCCAGCGGCAGACGCTCCGGCAACTCAGGTTCAGGCACCGGCAGTGCCCATTGTCATACCAGGTCTTCAGGAGACCTTGGCTCAGATATTATCAGTGTGCACAGGCTTGGCACAGGTAGTTGCTGCTACTGCTGCAGTATCTTCTTCACAGGCAGGGGGAGGGAATCAGACCCCCGTGGCTCACACACCCGAGCCAGTTCAGCCAGTTGCGCCCGTTGCACCAGCTCCTGCATATGTGGTTCCAGTTATGCCCGACGATGAGCAGCGTCGTTTGGAGAGATTTGAGAGGCTACGGCCTCCGACATTCGGTGGAGCTGAGGGCGAGGATGCCCGGGGTTTTCTTGACAGATGTCGGCGCATGCTTCGCACCGCGGGTATTCTAGAGTCCAGCGGTGTTTCATTCGCCACTTTTCAGTTCACAGGTGCAGCATTTCGGTGGTGGGAGGATTTTGAGAGGCGTAGGCCCGCTGGGGCAGTGCCCCTCACTTGGCAGCAGTTCTCCACGGTATTTTTGGAGAAGTACGTGCCTCGATCTCAGAGAGAGGAGTTGCGACGTCAGTTCGAGTGGTTGAAGCAGGGAGAGATGACAGTTAATCAGTACGAGATGAGATTCACACAGCTGGCCCGTCATGCCATGTGGATGGTTCCTACCGACAAGGAGAGGATCCGGAGATTTATTGATGGTCTTATTTATCCCATCCGCATATTGATGACCAGGGAGAGAGTTTCGGCAGTTACCTTTGAGGAGGTGGTTGATGCTGCCCGTCATATTGAGACGGATCGCCGCAGAGAGCGAGAGGAGAGAGAGGCTAAGAGGCCTCGTGGTACTGGCAGTTACAGTGGTGCTCCGTCTAGGGGCCAATTTCAGCATAGCAGAGGTCGCTCTTTCGGGTCTCATCAGTCTGGACGCACAGAGTCCCGTGGGGTTTCATCCGATCGTGGTCGTCGAGGCCGGCGGGGTTATCGGGGTCGGCGGAGCCGCCGGCGAGTCGGCCGCGCCGAGTGCTCTTCCGACTCGAGCTGCGCTCCTGTTTCCTCGGCACGAGATTCGTCGGTGGCGAGGGTCCTCGGCGGCCCCTTCTTCCATCTTCGGGCCGTTGTTTTGAGTGCGGTGATTTGGGCCATATCAGGAGAGAGTGTCCTCGGTGGCTTCGTAAGCGGTCACAGCGGATCAGCCGTCTTCTACTCCTGTTTCTTCGGCGCCGGCACAGTCGGCTAGGGCTGGTGGCCGGATATCCGAAGGTCGCCCCGAGGGCGAGGATCGTGCTGGTGGAGGTCGGGCTCGTTTTTATGCTCTTCGGGATAGGAAGGATGCTAGGCTTCGGATGCGGTCATTTTAGGTATTATCTCGGTCTGCCACAGGGATGCTTCTGTCTTGTTTGATCCCGGATCCACCTATTCTTATGTCTCTACTTATTTTGCACATCATTTGGGTATGACCCGTGGTATTCTTGCTTTGCCCGTACATGTGTCTACCCCGGTGGGGGATACTGTTGTTGTGGATCAGGTATATCGATCCTGTATTATTACTATTGGGGGTCCGGAGACCCGAGTTGATCTATTACTACTGGGCATGGTAGATTTCGATGTTATCCTAGGCATGGATTGGCTATCTCCTTGTCATGCGATTCTGGACTGTCATGCCAAGACAGTCACACTAGCTATTCCAGGTAATCCGAGGATCGAGTGGCGTGGCTTGACTGATTATGTGTCCGACGGGGTGATTTCTTATATAAAGGCTCAACGAATGATTGGCAAGGGTTGTTTATCTTATTTGGCATTCATTAGAAATGCTGAGGCTGAGACACCCAGTCTTGATTCGGTCCCCATTGTGAGGGAGTTTCCGGATGTATTTCCAGCAGATCTACCAGGCATGCCGCCTGATAGAGATATTGATTTTGGTATTGACTTGGTGCCGGGCACTCAGCCCATTTCTATTCCTCCTTATCGCATGGCACCAGCAGAGTTAAAAGAATTGAAAGAACAGCTTCAGGAACTCTTAGATAAGGGTTTCATTCGTCCAAGTGTGTCACCTTGGGGTGCATCGGTGTTGTTCGTGAAGAAGAAAGATGGCACAATGAGAATGTGCATTGATTACAAGCAGCTGAACAAGGTAACAGTGAAGAATAAATACCAATTGCCTCGTATTGAGGACCTATTTGATCAGCTCCAGGGAGCTAGTGTATTTTCTAAGATTGATCTTCGATCGGGCTATCATCAGTTGAAGATCAGGGACTCGGATATTATGAAGACAGCGTTCAGGACGCGATATGGGCACTACGAGTTCCTGGTGATGTCTTTCGGGTTGACTAATGCCCCAGCAACATTCATGCACTTGATGAATAGTGTATTTCGGCCGTACCTTGATTCTTTTGTGATTGTGTTTATTGATGATATCCTGGTATATTCACGCAGCCAGGAGGAGCATGCACAGCATTTGAGAGTGGCATTGCAGAGGTTGAGGGAAGAGAAGCTTTATGCAAAATTCTCTAAGTGTGAGTTCTGGCTTGATACTGTGGGTTTTCTGGGACATATAGTGTCCAGTGATGGTATTCGGGTTGATCCTCAGAAGGTCGAGGCAGTGCAGAATTGGCCCAGACCTTCCTCAGCTACAGAGATTCGGAGTTTTCTCGGCTTGGCAGGCTATTATCGTCGGTTTGTTCAGGATTTCTCATCTATTGCTTCACCGTTGACTAAGTCGACACAGAAGAATGCTCCATTTGTGTGGTCTGATGAATGTGAAGAGAGCTTTCAGAAGCTCAAGGAGGCTTTGACCACGGCTCCAATACTTGTGTTACCATCGGCCTCAGGGTCATATACGGTGTATTGTGATGCTTCCAGAGTTGGACTCGGTTGTGTGTTGATGCAGGAGGGTAGAGTTATTGCATATGCTTCTCGTCAGCTAAAACCCCACGAGAAGAACTACCCTGTTCATGATTTGGAGTTAGCTGCTATTGTTCATGCCTTGAAGATTTGGAGGCATTATCTATATGGTGTATCTTGTGATGTATATACAGACCACCGCAGCCTTCAGCATTTGTTTAAGCAAAAAGATTTAAATTTGAGGCAGCGGAGATGGCTTGAATTTCTTAAAGACTATGATATTACTATCTTGTATCATCCCGGAAAAGCCAATGTAGTGGCTGATGCATTGAGCCGGAAGGCTATTAGTATGGGCAGTTTGGCGTATATTCCAGTTGGGGAGAGACCCCTAGCAGTTGATGTTCGGGCGTTAGCTAATCAGATGGTAAGGCTGGATATTTCTGAGCCCAGTCGGGTGATGGCTTGTGTAGTAGCTCGTTCTTCTTTATATGATCGTATTCGAGAGCGCCGGTATGATGATCCACACTTACTTGTCCTTAAGGACAGAGTTCAACATGATGATGCTAGAGATGTCACTATTGATAGTGATGGTGTATTGCGGATGCAGGGCCGGATATGCGTGCCTAATGTTGACGGCCTTCGTGAATTGATATTGGAGGAGGCCCACAGCTCGCGGTATTCTATCCATCCAGGAGCCGCGAAGATGTATCAGGATTTGAAGCAGCATTACTGGTGGAGAAAGATGAAGAAAGATATTGTGAGCCATGTGGCTCGGTGTCTAAACTGTCAGCAGGTCAAGTATGAGCATCAGAGACCTGGTGGTGTATTCCGACGTATTGATATTCACGAGTGGAAGTGGGAAAGAATAACTATAGACTTTGTTAGCGGACTCCTCGGACGGCGAGGAAGTTTGATTCGGTTTGGGTGGTGGTGGATGTAGGTTGACCAAGTCGGCTCGCTTCGTCCCGGTGTGTACTACCTATACCTCAGAGCGGTTGGGAGAGATATTCATCCGTGAGATAGTGAGATTGCATGGAGTTCCTATTTCCATTATATCGGACGGAGGTACCCGGTTCACGTCTCGGTTTCTGGAGGACATTTCAGCGAGAGTTGGGTTCACAGGTAGAGTTGAGCACAACATTTCATCCACAGACGGATGGGCAGTCTGAGCGTACTATTCAGATATTAGAGGATATGTTGCGTGCTTGTGTCATTGATTTTGGTGGTTCGTGGGCTGATTATTTGCCTTTGGCGGAGTTTGCTTACAATAATAGCTATCAGTCCAGCATTCAGATGGCACCGTATGAAGCTTTATATGGGACGGGGTGGTAATTCCCGTGACAACGGGCCGGGTCGTCACACTAGGTTGTTGGGGACAAAGTTAGTCCAAGATGCCTTAGACAAGGTGAAGGTGATTCGGGAGAGACTTCGCACAGCTCAGTCGCGTCGGAAGAGTTATGCGGACCGGAAGGTCCGAGATGTGTCCTATTCAGTGGGTGAGAAGGTGTTGCTGAAGGTTTCGCCTATGAAGGTTGTTATGAGGTTTGGAAAGAAAGGGAAGTTGAGCCCAAGGTTCATTGGACCTTTTGAGGTACTTAGGAAAGTTGGGGAGGTGGCCTATATGCTTACTTTGCCACCTAGTTTGTCGGGAGTTCACCCGGTGTTCCATGTATCTATGCTTCCGGAAGTATGTCGGAGACCCGTCTCATGTGTTAGGCTTCAGCACGATACAGCTAGATGAGGATTTGACTTATAATGTGGAACCAGTAGCCATTTTTGGTCGACAGGTTCGTAAACTGAGATCCAAGGACATAGCTTCAATGAAAGTGCAGTGGAGAGGTCGTCCCGTGGAGGAAGCAACTTGGGAGACCGAGCAGGAAATGCGGAGCAGATATCCTCACTTATTTGATGCTCCAGGTATGTTTCGCAACCCGCTCGCGGACGAGAGAAGTGTCAGTTTGCACAATCATGTAACGACCCGGCCCGTCGTTACGGGAATTTCCACCTCGTTACCTTGCATTTACATATATTATGCTTTTAAAACGGTATTAGAGTATATCGGGTGAGTTAGGAGTGATTTGGATTGAAAATGAAACAAATAGCATGTTTGAAGAAAGCTTGAATATGAAAAGTCAACCAAGAGTTGACTATTGAGTTCGAGTGCTCGGAACCGGATTCTGATGATTCGACTAGTTCCGGGGGATCATTTATGACTTAGGAGAACAATCGGAATTGAACTCGGAGGTCCGGTGTAGTTTTAAGCTTGAATTGGCGAATGTTGAATTTTGGCGAAAACCGGATGGTAGGTAATATTTTGATCGGGGGTCGGAATGGAATTCCGACAATTTCTATAGCTTCGTTATGTGATTTTGGATATGTCCGCAAATTTTCAGGTCATTCGGACATCGTTTGATCGGGTTTTGGATTGAATGTTAGTTTTGAAAGTTTTGAAGAAACTTAGGCTTGAATCCGTGGTTAATTGGTGATTTTGATGTTTAGTATGGTGTTTTTACGATTGGAACAAGTTCGTATCATGTTTTGGAGTATGTTGGTGGTTTTCGTTGGGGTCCCGGGGGTCTCGGGATGAATCCGGGGGTCCAAACGGACCATTTTTGGAAGAAAAGAGAAGGCTGGTTGCTGTCATAAACGCAGCAGGCTTTTGCTCTCCGCGATCGCGGGGAGGGGGACGCGATCGCGTAGAGCTGGGGGCTAGGGCATCGCGATCGCAGGGTAAGCAGTCGTGATCACGTAGAATTAACCGGGTGTAAATCGCGATCGCATGATCATCTACGCGATCGCGTAGAAGAGAAATGGGTCCAGGGAAAAATGTGCTACGCGATCGCAGGAATAGGGACGCGATCGCGTGAAGCCGGGAGATTGTACATCGCGATCGCGTGAGGGATGTCGCGATCGCGTGAGGTCGAGTTTTTGAACATCGCGATCGCGTGAAGCGAGTCGCGATCGCGTAGAAGAAAAAGTTCTGGCAGTGAATTTAATCCAGAAACAGAGAGTTACGGGTTCATTAACCCAAAACACACATTTGAGCCCTAGAGAGAAGAAAACTCGAGGAAATCACTGAGAAGTCATCGGGTATTCGTCGGAGGTAAGATTCTTGACTCAAAAACATCATTTTATGGTAGTATTAACATCACTCTTCATGAAATTGGGTTGAAATCTTGAAGAAATGTGGCCTAAATATTGAAAACGGGATTTTTGGATTTGGGAGGCCATTTGAACTCCGATTTCGATAAATTTTATATGCACGGACTCGTGGCGAGATAAGGATCGCGTTGGTACTAATTTCGGAATTTTCCGAGCAGTGGGGCCCGGGGTCGGGTTTTACCAACTTAGTGTAATTATGCGAATTTCATATAAATTGAAGTGGGTTATGATTCTTTGACCCGTCATTGATATAATTATTGTTATTTGACTAGATTCTACACACGAGGCAACGAAATTCAAAGGAAAAGGCATCGCGGACGAGTCTACGACCGGCTAGAGGTGAGTAGTTTGTGTATATGGTAGCCTGAGGGTTCGAAACCCGGCTTAGCACATTGTGACGCTAGTAGGGCGTGGCTCGCACACCGTGGCAGGTGCGGGATTGATTGTGATTGGGGATTGAGACTTGGTCCATCCCGGAAATGAATAATATGTGGTTAGTGTTGGAAATACACTGTATTTGCTTTATTTGTGGACTGTAAGCCTTGTTTGGGGCCTTGTGTCGATTTGTAGCGTCCTTAGAGGACAATATTTATGTGATAGCTATAATTGCTTAAATCATTGATCTCAGTCCTGGAAATTGTAATCACACTTTTGAAATGCTAAGTCACCGGCTTTTACAAATCTAATAAAGTTAAAGTATTTTTCATAAATTATGAATTGAGAAGTGGAATTAAGGAAAATGAATTGTTTTGTGACTTAATTGCTTATTGTGGACTGAGTATGGGATCGGGCTGCACGCCGCGGTGGTTGATGTGAGGATCGGGCTGCACGCCGCAGCAGTATTGCGCTGGGCTGTAGGAGCCCCTCCGAGTCTGTACACACCCGCAGTGAGCGCATCGACGTTAAATTGGATCGGCTACACGCCGTAGCGGTTATGTGCATTGCATTGCATCCGTATTTGTTGAATTACTCTGTGGTAGCTTGTATTGTATTGTTGTTGCTAGTTCGTAGGAGAATCGGACTGTAGTGTACCTTCGTATTGTGGTATTTTGTGGATTTCTTCTCTCAACTACATATATATATTTGTTACTCACTCGAGTACTCAGTACTCACTCCTACTCCCTCTGCACCTTTTGTGTGCGGACTCGGGTACTCAGGAGCGGTAGACGGGCATCTCCAGCGTTTACATTGTCACGTCGAGTTGCTGAGGTAGCGCCTACGTTCGGAGAACCTAGCTTCTCCTCTCATTCCCAGTTGTTATTTTATATTTTGTATTCGGACTTGAGTACTTCTATATCGTACTCTCTATTTCCTGTTGGGTTTTTGTTAGAGGCTCTAGACTTGTGACTCCGGATCTTTGGGAGTGTCAGTACTTTTGTTCGGTATTATTATTATTGGAGTTCTTAAACTCATATATTCTTCTTGGGTTGTCCATTTGGGGACCGGTATTGTGTTATAATTAAATTGTTGGTCTGGCTGGCCTAGCTTGATTGTTGGGCGCCATCGCGACCGGATTTGGGTCGTGACAAGTTGGTATCAGAGCCTAGGTTACTAGGACTCGCGAGTCATGAGCTGGTTTAGTATGGTCAGAATTAAAATTCAAGAAGTTTGGAGTCAAATCTAAATGGAAATTCTCCTTTGAAAGCTTAAAGTTGAAGAAATGAACTAGGATTGGAATTTTGAGTAAATGACCTTGGAATTGGGATCTTGAAAGTTCCAGCATGCTCATATGATGATTTTGAACTTGGGCGTATGTCCGGATTTGGTTTTTGATAACCCGTGAGCATTTCGGCGTATATGGTGGAAGTTAGTATTTTAGAAGAATTTCATAATTTTGGGTTGGAAGGCAGTTTACAGTTATAGATGTCCATTTGGGATTCCGAGACTGGGAATAGATACGTACGGTGATTTTGGAGTTGGGAACGCGATCGGAAATGAATTCGGATGTCCGGAGGTCATTTTGAAATGATTTGGCTAAATATAGAAATTTGAAGGTTTATGAGAAAATTCGACCGGAAGTGAAAATTTTGATATCGGGGTCGGAATGAGATTCTGAAAGTTGGTGCAAGTCTGTAATATCGAATTTGACTTGTGTGCAAACGTTGAGTCAATTCGGATCGATTTTGGTAGGAAATGGGACAATTAATCTCTTTAAGGAAAGCTTAAGTTGGAAAAGTCAACCCAATGTTGACTTATGAGTTAAAGGGCTCGGAACTGAATTCCGATGATTCGGTTAGTTTCGGGGGATGATTTAAGACTTAGGAGCGCAATCGGAAGTAATTTTGGAAGTCCGGTGAAGAAGTTAGCCTATTTTGGCGAAGTTGGAATTTTGGCGGAATCCGATCGATAGGTGAGATTTTGATCCGGGAGTCGGAATGGAATTCCGACAGTTGCAATAGCTTCCTTAGGTGATTTTGGATATGTTTGCAAATTTTCAGGTCATTCGGACATCGTTTGGTCGGGTTTTTGATCGAATGTGAATTTTGAAAGTTTAAGTTTAAGTTTGAATCGAATTCTAGGATTTTGGTGATTTTTGATGTTTAAGGCAGTGTTTTTATGATCCGAGCAAGTTTGAATGAAGTATTAGGTTGAGTTTGAGTTTTTGGTTGTGGCCCCGAGGGTCTCGGGTGTGTTTCGGATGCCCAACGGGTCATTTTTGGAAGATTCTTGCCGTTTTGAACATAAATGTAATGATCCAAAGGTCTATTTTTAGTTCTAGAGATCCAAATTTGATTTCGAGAGTTCGAGAATTTAAATAATGAATTATAGAACTGATCCGAAAATTTTGGTTTAATTTCATCAAGTCGCGATTGGGTTTTTGACGCGAAATGTGATTTAATTGTTTAACGAGCGAAATTAATGTTGCACTGAGCAAATGAGATCCAAATTCAGTTTTGTTTGAACCACTGGATCCGTATCGAAATTACGGAGCCATAGGAAAAGGAATCATCAAATTCCGAGTTCGTATGACGGAGTTAAGGCTATTTTAGTGAAAATAAAAGTTGCTGCAATTATTTTGGATAGCTGCTGCATTTATTTAGCAGCGTGAACAGTACCGGGCACGCGTGAACAGTGTCCCGCACGTGTGAACAGTGCTGGACGCATGAACAATAATCGGGAAAAAAAGAAAAATTTGGTATTTTAGCCACATCTTGAGTTCTAGAGCTCCAATTGAGGTGATTTTCGCGGGGTTGTTCTCGTCTCAACAAGGAGGTAAGTTTTATGGCCTAATTACGTTATTTTATCATGGAATCCATGAGTATTTCACTGTTAATGGAAGATTAAAGGGGGATTTTAGCCCTAGGCCTAAATTATAGAAAATCATTGATTTGAATGGGCAAACGGAGTCCGATTTTGATAAATTTTATATGCACGGACTCGTGTTGAGATAAGGAACCCGAATATATAACTTTCGTAATTTTTCGAGAAGAGTACTGAAAGTCAGGTTTTGGCAACTTGTGGGTTTTGGTGTATTTTGAATTGTTTCGATTGGGTAATGCCCAATTGGCCTATTTTGATGTAATTCTATTGATTTTTATCAGATACTACACCTGTGGAGGTCGATATTCGTGGCAAGAGAGTTGTCTCTTAGTGGTTTTGTACCAGAGTCGAGGTAAGTGGCTTGTCTAACCTCGTGTGGGGGAACTTTCACCCCTAGGATATTATGTGATAATTTAAATGCCTTGTACGCAAGGTGACGGGCGTGTACATGCGCTGGTTGTTGTAACACACACTTTACTTGAATCGTCAAATTCGTGATATTCCCGTCCTTAGTTGATTAATTTATGATATTTACCTGGCATTCGTTAGGGAAGCATGATTAGATATGATTTATCTGTCTAATTGCCAAATTGTCTTACTTGAACTTATTGATAATTGTTGGCACTAGTTTTCGGTGAAGTTGTAGTTAAGCATATTATGTTTTCTCTGTGCGTTTTCTTTATTTGTTGTGTTGGTGGACTGCGGGTTCAATTCCCGGAGATCCAAGGGCTGCAGGTTCGATTCCCGGAGACCCAGAGTTTATTGATATATTATTGAGATATGGACTGCGGATTCGATTCTCGGAGATCCTGAGTTATTGGTAGAGACTGCGGGTTCGATTCCCGGAGATCCTGAGTTATTGATAGGGACTGCGGGTTCGATTCCCGGAGATCCTGAGATTTATTGAAATGTGGACTGCGGGTTCGATTCCCGGAGATCCTGAGATTTATTGAGATGTGGACTGCGGGTTCGATTCCCGGAGATCCTGAGATTTATTGAGATGTGGACTGCGGGTTCGATTCCCGGAGACCCAGAGATACCGTTATTGGGACTGCGGGTTAAATTCCCGTAGCTCTTGGACTGTTGATTATAGAGTGGGATTGTCGGTTCAATTCCCACAGGTCCTGGACTTGTTAATTGAGTTGCTACTTGTTGTTGGTTTAATTGTAGACTGTTGCGGTAATCACTTTATTGTTGTTATTTAAAGATTATTGTCATTTAAACTGCTCATTATTATTATTGTCATTTTATTATTTATTTCTCTCAGTAGGGCCTTGATCTTCCTCGTCACTACTCCATCGAGGTTAGGCTTGACACTTACTGAGTACTGCCGTGGTGTACTCATGCTACTCTTCTGCACACTTTTGTTGTGCAGATCCAGGTACATCAGGACATGCCCGTACTAGGTAATTCAGCAGTACATTTGGAGACCTCGAGGTATGATCCGCTACGTCCGCGGATCCGGAGGCCCTCCTTCTATTCTGATAGTATTAGTAGATGTTTTCCTTCATTTCGTTGTTAGATACTCTTTACACATGGAGCCACAGTTGTATACTCTCTTTTAGTCTGTGTTGCCCGTGGGATTCCGGGTCTTGGTGGTGTTTTATACAGTGTGTTTGACGGGTGTATGTGCCAAGCGGCTCAGATTACATTTCCTTTTTATATTATTTTTCCGCTATTTATTATTTAATGTTCATAAACTTATATATTTCGCAACGTGTTAGGCTTACCTAGTCGTGGGGACTGGGTGCCGTCATGACATGTTCACGATTGGTGAACTAGGGTCGTGACAAATAATATATACCTAGTTCATACAGAAAAACTTCAAATAAGTTAAACAAGTTACAATAGCTTAGTTTAGATACAACTACATCACCATGTTATCAGAAGTTAAAGTTAAAACATCTACTCTTTAACATTCGACGGGTTTAGGTACAATATAAATCAACATCAACCCAGCCTTACTAATTATATTATCCATTTTGATTAACAGACCAAAATGAAGTTCAATTTCAAAAAATGCATAAAGGATCTACAGATTTGCACAACGCAAATGCTAAGAAATAAAGACTTTAGTCTCTATTGAATCAAGAAGTACCTCTAATATTAGGCACCGCAGAGAAATGAGGTTCCATATTCATACATAAAATTCGCTTTTGGGTTTATTTTCCATATATTGCAATATTGCATTACATAACTGTCAAGCCTTAGTAGTTCTTTCTCATTATGCAGCTTTACCTTGAATTGTTTCAAGAGATTGCTCCCACGATTTGAACTCATGACTTTCCAATCACATGATAGAAACTCCTACCATTGCGTTAAGGTTCCTCAGTGGTATACGCAGGTGAAGCGTAGTTTCTTTGTATCATAGCTTCTTTGTGTTCAGAAAATTTAAAAGATGATAAGCTATGATTAATTGGATAGCAACTACAATATTTTGCTTCAACATTCAAGTAAATCACTAATGTCAGAAGTGGAATTACCACAGAAGCTATAATCCCAAAGTCATATGGTTTTCCAACAGCACCAGCTGATATGGATCTGTACATGATAGCAACAGTTAAAATTGTTGTCAACAAATATGATAAACTGTCGTGTAAAATAGATTATAACAACAGTGAAATAAATTAGTCATCGACATAATTTTGGCGATCAATTTCTGGTGAAAACACTTATATCATGAAGCACATTTGGTGTAGGCATGAATTTGTTACTTCAATGTGTAGTTAAATATTATGCCTAAGAAGTAATTGACTAACCATTTGTACACTATACTTTTAAAAAAAGCATAAATAGGAGTTTGAGAAATCCAAGTTGAGATTTAGTATAGATTAGCAAACAACAATACCAACATTTCTAATATAGCTTATAGTTGGATCCAATCTCTATTTTTTTCGTGATCAAGTCTTCGAGGTTCATAATATGCGCAAAATTATGAACATAAAGTATATGATTAGTCAACAAATGTAGTTTCCAACCTTAACATTTAGAGAGTCTGCAAAAAGATTCTTAGCATGCCGAAGTATGTAAGTCGAGGATATTACGTGTGAACACTATGTGCAGGATCATACGCTGCAGAAAATTACTATGAATATACAGTAACCAACAGTTTGAACAATAGGTGAATCAGATCCCAAATTTTGCAAGGGAGAGTAGAAGTCGTCCCGTGTCGTGCCATATTTTGAAATGATTATACCAGTTTATCTGTAGCATAACAGAGAAAACAAAGGTTATAGTGATAATTAGTGAATGCTCCAACTTATTTTGCTTGATCAACAAAAGAATCTGAACTGATTATACACCAATTGCTTCATATCGTCTCTGTGTGTGATAGCAAATAAGAACAAGACTTCTTTTGTAGTACTACGTCAACAACATTCAGAATGTGCTTTATGACAACATGAACCTGCAATTAACCAAAAGATCAATGTTAAATGTACTAATAGATATGGAAAATTTGAATGAGCAGGAATGATGATGCAAACAAGATACTCCTATGTATTTTAACACTGAGATAATAGCAAGTCAGATTATACGTATGTTTTATATACAAACTAATGATCAGTTGATCCAACTTGAAAAGTAAACTCACGTCTAGCTGAATGCATTTGAAGATGCTTATTTCAACTCTGGCATAAGGATTTACCTTTAATGATATGAACTTATATGTGATAGCTGTATGACATTCTATCACTTGGATTACAAGTGCTGTTTTAGGTCTAATTTGTCATATAAGAGCCTTCTCCTTCATTTTGTTGAATTCCTAAAGCAGTGCAATAAGAGATCTTTGTAGTACAAGATATTAAAGAACAAATTTTGATTCAATAGTGTACGGTAGAGAATCAAGAAGTATGATATGCTTGATACCTCGTAGTAAAGTAGTGAGCTGCTTTAGCGAAAACCTAAAAAAAGCCATGCCAAACGATAGTATCACACCATACCAAATCCGTGTCATTCAACAAAGTAATAAGAAAAAGTAAGAGAATACCACTAAAATCAAGTCATCAGTCTCAATGGTGAAATTCTGTCATTAGTTATATAAGCAGTTCTGAAACTTTCAATAAATTGATGTTCGATCTTGTCATTGTTTACTCACATAGCAAATAATCTTCACCATTCCATCCATCTACAACTCAAGTTGTTGTACCTAACTTGAAGATATTAGATAAAGCACTTCAATGGTTCTTCAAACAAACCTCTTCCAAGCATGAGCTTTAGTTCATAAGTGTTACTGGCTTTTAATTAGAATCAAAACAAGCTTTTTCTTCTTTTATTTTCGATGCCCCTACTATGTCAATGAAGCCAATAAAATTAAGAACATGAGACACAGATGATTTGAGGTTGTAAACATACTCATCATGGATAAAGGCATAAGCCATATGCGAATATGATCGACCTTCCCAAATACCATAACAGAAGTAACAATTACTCAATAAAAGATTATTGCATACGTAAAAGATTATTGTATAAGTGCTTCTAGAAAATTAAAGGCATATTTCCAGTGTCATCCATTATGTGTGATAACCACTTATCCACTCCCAAATATTTTGCACAAACTCGAGTTATCGAGCCGATTGGCCAAATGAGTCATCAAACTTGGCGGGTATGATATCGAATATCAACCCCAAAAGGCCATCAAGTTTCAAATTTTAGCAAATTTCGTTGCCGATTTTGTGCCAGCCCTCGTACCCGAAGTGGAAAAGGAACTTTTTGTAAAATCGGGTACATCATTGAAGGCATGGACCCTCTTCACGAATGGTGCCTCAACTGTGAAATGAGCCGGGCTTGGTGTTTTTTGAAGCCACTCACAGGTAGCACTATGAGACAATCTATCAAAGCTTCTAGGTCTCGAGCTAGCTAAAATCTTGGGGACAGAAGTTGTTGAAGCCAAGTGCGACTTTTTATTGGTTGTGAATCATGTAAACAAAAGCTTCAAAGTTCGGGAGGATAGAATGCAAAGGTATTTGGACAAGTTACAGGTAATATTGCACCGCTTCAAGGAGTGGAATCTAGATCAGGCCGATGCACTTGCAAATTTGGGATCATGAGTCGATGAGGACGATATTATCCTGGTGACTGTCATCCAATAATTAGGATATATGGTCTAGGAGGGTCACGCCGAGATAAATTCTACGAGCTTGATCTGGTTTTGGAGGAATAAATACATTGAATATTTGAAAAACAAGAAGCTCCCATCGGACCCTAAAAGTGTCAAGAACCCTACGAACCAAAGCAGCCTTATTCATAGTGGATAAAGATGGAACATTATATAGGAGGACCTTCGATAGACCGTTGGCGGTATGTTTAGGGTCGGGGACGCCGATTATATTTTATGGGAAGTCTATTAAGGCACTTATGGGAACCATTCCGGCTGATTCTTTGATTCATAAAATCATCAGAGCAGGGTACTACTGAGATAAAATTAAAAAAACACTAAGGAGTTTGTTCGAAAATTTGATAAATGCCAAAGGTTTGCACCGATGATCCATTAGCCCATAGAGCAACTTTATTCAGTCCTATCCCCATGGCCGTTCATGAAATGGGGGATGGATATCGTTGGGACTCTACCAATGGCCCCAGGTAAAGCTAAATTTATTTTGTTTATGATTCACTATTTTCTAAATGGGTGGAAGCACAGGCCTTCTATAAGGTTAGAGAAAAAAAAGTTATAGACTTTATCTAGGATCACATCGTGTGTCGATTCAGGATACATACTGAAATTATATGCGATAACTAAAAGCAATTCATCGGGCAGTAAGGTAACGATGTTCCTCGAAGAACACAAGATAAAAAGGATCGTAGCGACACCATATCACTCAAGAGCAAACGGACAGGCCAAATCGACGAACAAGACCATTATCTAAAACTTAAAGAAAAGGTTGAGCGACACTAAGGGGAAACAGAGAGAAGTCCTACCTGTAGTCCTTTTGGCATATTGAAGAGGGAAAATTGAAGAGGGTAGTTTAATTTTTAGTTACAAAACTGAAAAAATGGATTGGATTTAATATTAATAGTTTGATATTAAAATAAATATTTAATAATATTTCTGTTAATATTTTACTATTAAGAAATAAATTTGATCCAAAAAATTAATTAATCAATCGATTTGACTGGATTTGAAGCGGAACCCGAACCCGAAGTCGAGCCGAACCGAGCCGAGCCGAGCGACAACGATAACGATGCGATGTTTGCCTTCTTCTCAACTCTTTAAGAGCCAGAAGAAGAGCAATTGCTTATATACCCGTAAAAAATCTCTTCCTTTTTCAATATGAGACAATATCCTTTTGGCAAGGGGGAAAATAAAGAGGAAAAATTAAAGAGGGTAGTTTAATTTTCAGTTACACAACTAAGAAAATTGATTAGATTTAATATTAATATTCTGTTATTAAAACAAATATTTAATAACATTTCTGTTAATATTTTTCTATTAACAAATAAATTTGGTCCAAAAAATTAATCAATCGATCGATTTGACCGAAGCGGAAGCCGAGCGAGTGACGACGACGCAAGACTTGCCTTCTTCTCAACTCTTTAAGTGCTAGAAGAAGAGCAATTGCTTATATAACCATAAAAAAATGGGGGGGGGGGGGAACAAAATTTCATTTCCCTTCATTTTCTATTTACCCTATTTTAAGTATTTTTTTACTTAAATACATATAACCCCAATATACGTAACGACGGATTTAATGATGTGATGCATAAAATTTAAGAAAAAAATAAAATAAATATTATATTTAAAGTAACAATACAATACAATACAATACAACAAGTATCCAAACAAGCTGTTAATTATCTTGAACATCGGGAGAATTTCTTCTTTGCCTAATATTGTAGAACATCTTGACCACTCTAGACGATAATTTAAAGCTGGTGATAATAAGTTAACAATTGGTGTCAAAGAATTCATAGAAGGATTCATACGAAAGTATAAAGCTGCGTAGTGATACTATCTTGACCAAAATGATATGTGTAATGATGTGGGAAAAATCCAAGCCACAAGCTAATTATTTAACTTTCTGAATATGCATAGACATTAAATTGGGAAATACCAGTTCAAATTTCTTGAGATCATTTTGATCAGTAATTAAGATATGGCTGTCGCAAGAATCATTTCAGAATTCTATCAAGTCATGAGTACCATGTACATTCCTATTGCTTTCTTCTACCCCTAGACCTCTACATCACAACATTAATAAAAGTTCCAAAGAAGAAGTAGCCCAAGTTCTCGAGAATTCTCTATCGAAAACCTTAACCTCTTTTTATCCGTTTGCTGGGAAGTTGAAAGATAATGTAACCATTGAGTGCAATGACATGGAGTACGGAACCTAAATGTTATTTTTTGGACTCAAAATACTTTTTTGGGTGAAAAAATAAATTAAGTGACCAAAATATGTAAAATACGATTTTGAACCATGTTTTACCTTAACGGCCGTTTGGGACATTAAGATAAAATGCGTTTTGAAACTGCATTTTATATAAAATGCAGTTCGAAATCACACCACGTTTTACTACCAGAATTTAAAACTATAGCTGCTGCTGTTGAATTTGTAGAAGTTGTTGTTGATGTTAAGGATTGAAGTAAAAGTGGCTAAATCCGCCAACATTATTCTCCATTAAATCTCGTGAACTTACTAGAGGAAATTTAAGAGTTGGTTTTGGCCCAAAATATTACTATTCGATTTTTTAAAAGGAATTTTTACTTTCCTATATCACATATGAAACCTTATTACCCTTAATGTTTAAGATTTGAGTTAATTACTTTTCAGCATACCAAATTACCATTTATATACAATAATTTAAATAAAGGATATAATTAAAGGTGCATTTATATTAGGCATAATTTGTCACGCCCCAAATCGGGGAACATGACCGGCGCCTGACCGGGTTGCCCCAGTCAAGCGGACCTAGGTGCCTTTCATTCCCACGCGTTACCCATGTGTTGATTGTTTCTCATTAACCAAATATCTTACTAACCATGAATGATTTCACATTAAACAAATAAAACCATACGAGTGATTCATTAACAAGTTTGCGGTTTTTACAACGCCCGACATAACATAATGTATACATAATACCGGAGTCCCACAGTTTACATGTCTACAGAGCCTCTAGGATACAAAAAAGGGAATACAATACTTGCCGGTAATAAGGCTCCGACTATACCTTACAAAACCAAAATGAAATCTAAACAAAAGTGGCATGAACCACACAGGGCCCCAAGGAAGAAAGGGGCTCACCAAAACGGGCGGTGGAAGGAGAAGGATACTACTGCCGATGAGTTGAAGTGCCTGCTACTGATCCACCTACAATCATAACACGAATGTAGCGTCCCCGGCAAAAGGGACGTCAGTACACTTGAATTGTACCGGCATGTATGGACAAACTTTGTCCCAAGTAAACTCAAGCCATTGAATTACATCAACAATTAATTAAGCCAGCCCAACCATGTTTCCACATTTTCCTCATTTCAAATAATTCTCAACACAAAGCACTTTCTACGATCAACCAATTTAACAATAACCAATTAATCACGTAAAATACAAGTAGTCAAACAAAGGGGCAACCAGTGCCCCACAGGTTGCAAACTCTCCTGCTGTCTCCTTTCACAATTTTACATTATTGATTTTTATATCAATTTTCAATAGCGATTTCGATCGCTTTCCATCCTTATTACCCCTGACCACCCTTATTACCTCGGCCACCCTTATCACCCAACCCACACCTTATTTCCTCACGTTGCGGCGCGCAACACGACCCCGCCTTACAGTTTAAAACACAACAATTTCAAACAGCAGATAAGGTACTACACACAATTTCAATAAGTTCAAATAAGCAACTTGCACATTGTTTCATGTTCTCAATTATTTTTCAAATCAATATCACAACCATGTTACAATATTTCCACAATTCAAGTGTTTCATCTCTTTCCACAATAAACAAATTCTCAAGCGTTTCGTTTGTTCTACACAAGGTGCCATATAGGCCATCATAATCATTATTCACAATTCTTTACCCATTTCGACTCTCATTTAATTTTCGGTTCATATTCTATACCACATCACTCATATTTCAACAACAACTTTGAGAATTTCACACAATTTGTCAAATTAACACTAACCAAACAAATTTCACACATATAGGCAATTTCACAAGAATCAAAATTAGCCATACATACCCTAGTGATGAGTTTTCTTCCTACTTTATGCTTACCCAAGATATCCTACTCTTGCCAACCTTGTTCTTGAAGACTCTTACTTCTACTCACTTCTTTTTACTAGAAATCAAGTTCAATAATCATGCATGAGTGTAAAAATTCTATTTTCAAAAGCTATTATATGCAAACCTCTCTTTACCCAATTTAAAACTGAAAATCAAAGAAAATAGTTAGGGTTTTTACCTTGAAAAGATTTGGGGAAGTTGAATCTTTGCCCTAGAATCCTTTGAACTAAGATGGTTGGAACAATCTTTGAAGATGAAAGATTTCTCTCTCTAAAAACCTTCTCTTCTCTCTCTAATTTTGGTAAGATGATATGATAAAATGAAGAAGAAAGGTATTATATTAAAGAAGAGATCGGGTCAAAATGTTACAAAAATCTGGATCGGGTCAATTATGCGGTGCACTTTGCGACCGCAGAATCAACATGCGGTCCGTATAGTGACCGCAGAATGGCCTCAAAATGACACAAGTTCTGTTACAGAATGCGACCAATATGCGGTCCGCATTTTTGATCTGCGGTCGCAAAGTGCACCGCAGATTCACTATGCGATCGCATATCGACCGCATTTTCAACACGATTTTTGGGAGACTTTCTGGAATGCTTTGCGGCAAGAATGCGGTCCGCATAACATGTTTTCGGTCGCATTCTTGACCGCATATTTGACACTTTTCTGGAAAACTTTATTCTCTACATTTTTGAAACTTAAACTAACACATTATTCGGACCATGACACTATAGCTACTAGGTTTTATGCACAAATATTTTACGGGGCCTTACATCCCCCCCCCTTAAGATCATTCGTCCTCGAATGAGGATTTTGAAATAAATGAGTTGGTTTTGAAAGACATGATATGCAACCATCAAAATTTTGACTAACTCTTATATTTTAGAAAAATTTCGCTAGAGTTTCCTTTGTATTATGGACATATCCACCTGTCAGAGGGCCCCCGAAACACGTTACCAAACAACAATACACAAATACAACACTTTTCACAACCGGTATACACTTTCTTACCTCAACGAATGCACATATTCTATCACATTGTTACAATTGCACATAAACTAGTCACTTCAATGAATTATTACCTTATTAAACCAATTTAACACCATGCACACTCAACAAACCATTACCAATCTACACTTACTATTAGTTGTTTATTTAACACGCGAATATTTATAAGGATTTCATTTATCAAGAAAGGTTCAAGTGACCCAAGGCAACCACACATTTAACTCATTACAAAGTGAAGGAGACTTTACTAATACGAAGAGGGAAACAACTTAGACAAGATGACAGAGTTACTAGGAGTAGGAGGGTCACCTAATTTCTTCTAGGCTTGATCAAACAAATGGGGGTACTTTTCTTTCATCTCTTTTTCCGCTTCCCATGTGGCCTCCTCAACTTGTTGACTTCACCACAATACTTTAACAGAGGCAACTTCCTTATTTCTCAACTTACGGACTTGCCTATCAAGAATGGCAACTGGAACTTCTTCATATGACAAATCTTCATTAACCTCTATAGCTTCGACTGGCATGATGGTGGATGGATCTCCAATCACTTTCTTCAACATGGACACGTGGAATACCGGGTGCACTGATGACATCTCGGGAGGCAACTCTAGCCTATAAGCAACTTGACCAATCCTTTGAACGATCCGATATGGCCCGACATACCTAGGACTCAATTTCCCTTTCTTTCCGAATCGCATGACTCCCTTCATAGGAGATACCCTCAAGAACACCCAATCATCGACTTGAAACTCCAAATCTCTTCGACGAACGTCTGCATAGGACTTTTGACGACTCTGTGCTGTTTTCATTCTCTCCTGAATAACCTTGACCTTTTCCATAGCTTCGTACACCATATCCTGGCCCTAGCAATTCCGCTTCACCTACCTCAAACCACCCGATTGGCGACCTACATCTTCTCTCGTACAATGCCTCAAATGGGGCCATCTGAATGCTAGCATGATAGCTATTATTGTAAGCAAATTCTATCAGTGGCAAGTGTTCATCCCAATTACCTTTGAAATCTAAGACACAAGCCCGTAACATATCTTCAAGCGTCTGAATGGTCCGCTCGGCCTGGCCGTCGGTCTGCGGATGGAAAGCTGTGCTGAGATTCACCTGAGTTCCCAAACCTTGCTGAAACTTCTTCCAAAAGTTAGCTGTGAACCGAGCCCCGCGATCCGAGATAATAGAAAGTGGAGTGCCATGAAGTCTTACTATCTCCTTGATGTACAATCTTGCATATTGCTCCGCAGTATCAGTGGACTTGACAGGCAGGAAGTGAGCTGATTTGGTGAGTCGATCCACTATCACCCATATTGAGTCAAACTTACGCTGAGTGCGAGGTAACCCTACCACGAAATCCATATTGATCATCTCCCATTTCCACCTTGGTATTTCTATAAGTTGAGTTAATCCACCGGGCCGTTGATGCTCGGCCTTCACTTGTTGACAGTTCGGACATTTAGCTACAAAGCTTGCTACATCCCTTTTCATACCGTTCAACCAATAAATCTCCTTAAGGTCATGATACATTTTCGTGGAACCTGGGTGTACCGAATACCTGGAAATATGAGCCTCTGCCATTACCCTCTCCCGAAGCTTGTCCACATCCGGAACACATAGCCTATCTTGACACCGCAATACACCATCTTCGCCTGCTGAGTACAAATGCTGAGGTCTTGTTATTCATGACTGCTTCCTTTACCCGAACCAATGCTGGATCCATGAACTGTTTTTTCCTTGATTTCCGCGACCAATGATGATTCTGCTCCATTATGCACCAAAATATCCCCCTCGTCCTGACGCCGAGATACGAACCCCCAAACTGGCTAATTGGTAAACCTCTCGAGCTAGGGGTCTCTGATCCACACCCAAATGAGCCAAACTACCCATGTATTTTCGACTAAGAGCGTCGGCTACCACATTTGCCTTCCCTGGATGGTACAGTATGTTCATATCATAGTCCTTGAGCAGTTCTAACCACCGCCGATGTCTCAGATTTAGTTCCTTCTGCTTGAACAAATACTGGAGGCTCTTGTGGTCTGAAAACACATCTACATGAACTCCATAAAGATAGTGCCGCCATATTTTCAAAGCAAACACAACAGCCGCAAGCTCCAAATCATGCGTCGGATAATTCTTCTCGTGATTCTTGAGTTGCCTGGAAGCGTAAGATATGACTTTCCCGTGCTGCATCAATACACATCCCAAACCAACCCTGGAGGCATCACAATAAACCACAAATCCTTATGTGCCTTCTGGCAAGGCCAATACTGGTGTCGAGGTCAATCTTGACTTCAATTCCTGGAAACTTTTCTCACATGCTTCGGGCTGTGAGCACATGATTTTTGCACCGAGCAAACAATTCCAAAATTAAAATAAATATATATTTTTTGAGTGCAATTACTTGCTTTGCTTGGAATTAGCTATACTTTTGAGTTTGAATAAGTAGAAATTAGAAGAAATAAAAAATAGGCTAAGTAATTAATTTGTTAGTTTAGTTAATTAGAAAATTAGCAAAATAGTTTAAATAGGAGAAAATAAAGAAAAATAGCAGAAAAATTGCAAAAAATACTAGAAAATTAGAGTAAATAGGAAATTAGGTTTTATAATTTTTCATAAAAGAAAAAGGAAAAAAAAGTATAAAAGAAAATACATAAAAATCATTAAAACCGGAAAATACAAAAATAAGTATATATATATAGGTATAATGAATTGGGGCTAATTGAGAGGCCCAATATGCTAAGCCCAGTAATTTGGCCCGCCTGGCCTTTTAATTGTTTTGATCATGACCGTCCATCTTGATAGATCCAACGACCCCAATAATTAGTGGTTTGGTTTTAATTAATTAATTGTGATGCTTGATCCCAGCCGTCCATTTGATTTGATCTAAAGGCCGGAGACCTTAGTCTCATATGCAATCGAACGACGCCGTTTTAGTAACGTGCGTGTGAGCCGTCGATCTTGATCATTTGGACGGTTGAGATTATCTCGGATACCTTGGCTATATAATGCTTATGTCCGAACGGCTGGCCATTCTTTACACGAATCCAAACCCTAGCCGCCCCATGTTCTCTCTACCTCTCTCGTCTCCTTCATCCTTCAACCCTAGGCGGCCATGGCGGCCACCACTCTCCACGGTGGTCGCCGGCCTTTCTGACTCCCTCCTCAGCTCCATCTCTTCTTCTCTCTTCTTCTTCACTCATAACACACCAAAAAACCCTAAAAAAACACCCTGTTCTTCAAAGTCCCGGTCACCGGAATCCTCGCCGGTGACCACCAAACAATGAACCTCACCTTTAAACCAATGCCAATCTCTTCCCCTTCCCTTGATCTACATCCCTATACCACTGGAATCATTCGAATATACCCCGGTCGTCTCGAATATCCCAAAAAGGGTCGCCGGAACCCTAACCCCGGCGACCCCAAATTCAACCCCAATCAAGATCCTTCCTTCACCATCCCCTGAACACCCCCCTGCAACCCAGAGTCATAAAGGCTTCGTCTTTAAGCCTTAAAACGAAAATCAGAGAAAAATTGGAAGAAAAAGAGTTCTGAAAAAGAATAAAGAAAAAAAGGAAACAAGAAGAAAGGCTAGAGAATCTGAGAGAAATAGAGAAAAGAAAAGAGAATAGGAAGCTCGGGGGACAGGCCCCGCAAAGCTAAGTCCCCGACCCTTATGTGTTTTCTCTGTGCTTTATTCACTTTCTTTGCTTCTCTGTGCTTTATTCGCTTTCTTTGCTTGTTTGTTCATGTATTCGATTTCTTTGCTTGTCTGTTCATGTTCTCTTGTCTTATGTCTTTCATCTTATGTTTCTGTCTGTCTTTTCTATTCTGTAGATTCTCTATATCTTATGTTTCATCTGTTAGTTTAGGTTTTTTAACTTGCTCATCTTTCGTATCTTTTTCCTGTTTGTCTGTTCATCCTCTTTTGTTTCATATTTTTCATCCTGTGTATTCTTGTATGTTTTTCTGTTTCTTTTTAGATCCTGAAATCCCATGACTACATCTGTTTAGTATTAGGGTTTCTTAACTCGCTCATTTTTATATATTTGTTCTTCTGTTCGTTGGTTTCAAATCATGTTCTGTTTCTGATAAGTCAAAGTGTTACCTTGATTCTCTTCTCTTCTTCATCTTGTGAACCATATGGTCTTTGATCTGTTTGGCTCTTATAGTATAGCTTTTCTTCTACTGCCATGCATGCTTAGTTCTGATATTAGCTTAACTCTTATTTTCTTTTCATCTGTTAAGTTGATGTCCTGACTATTCTTCCGTGTGTATTCTTCACTCTTGGTTTTAGCTAGAGTTCTCTTATTTGTTTAGTTTGCAACATTTCATCTTTTAAAATTAGATATCTCTTGTGCCTCCCTTCATGCTTTAGCTTAGTTGTTTAACTCTCAAGTGGGGTTTATTCTATTCAACTTGCCATGTTTTCTATTGTTCTCTCTTCTTAGTTAGATTCTAGGGTAAACAGTTTGATTCTCATGCCTACTTAAGGGCTTTTACTCTAATAACATCCTCAATGGTCATTCACATGCATTTTAATGATTCTTTCTTCATTATCTTCTCTATGCCCTTCTGTTCTACATCCTTCATCTTGTCTGTCATGACTTGCATTGAAAATGGGTTGGTATAGTGGGTCTAAGTGATACCATAGGTCCTCTGATTCTTGTGAGCCATGCTTAATCTTTCATGTTGACTGTTTGTGAGAGTCTATGCTTCTGTGTGCCTATGCCATGAACCATTAAAGTTTTGAAGTTTTTCAATGTATTATATAACATAAACTGCTTGTAACTAAGTCTAATTTGACATTGATTGACACATGAAATTGGGTAATGTGAACTGATTAATTAAGATTCAACCCTATCAATTTTTCCTTTCTGAGTTTTGATTGATTGATTCACATTGTTTGATCTTATGTGGCTATGTGTGCAATACATGTTGAAAATGATTGAGTTCTCAGCAGTTCTTGTTAGTATGAGCATATGATTTACATTCTTTAACTTTAGGGGATTGGTTATAGCTGCTAGTGCAAGGTTCCATAAAAATAGTTAGTTCTTAAATAGGTATTAACTGAAAAAGAATAAAATAGGCTATAAGTTAAATAATTGGCCTAAGAATGGTCAACCTTGCAAAGGGTTGACCAATTCTATAAAGCCCTAACACACAGCCCACTTTAAAAGTGGCTGGTTGTGCAAAAGGGGCTATGTCTGCAAATGCAGACTAGCCCAGGCTCTCTTTAGAGCCCTGAGCATAAAATGGCCAAACCTGCAAATGGTTTTGGGCCCAAATGTTCAGTAATTGGCCTTAATAGCCAAATCCAAGTCTCAACTTGAGACTGGCTAAGTTTTAAATAGTTTAAATCTCAATAATAAAGCAGGCTAGTCCTGCAATTAGCTTTAAATTGAAATAATTTGGTCTTAATTGACTGGAATTAGATTAAAAGTGGCTAAAATTGAAATAGTTTCCTAAAATAGAACTGGCCAGCCCTTAAATACTAATGTCAGGGCTGGCTATTAGTTAAATAGGTTCAAAAGAAGCTGAAATCTGACCTAGGTAGGCTAGTAAATCAGCAGTGCCCTTAAGGGCACAATTGGGAGTTAAAAAGGTAAAACAGTAATTAGTTTAGAACCTAAAAGGGTAAGGGAGTCCTTTGTACCCCTGATTTCTGCAATTTTGCAGAGATTTGAGGGTATAATAGTCTCCCTAAAAAGGGAAATCTGTAAAAATCTCAAACCCTTAGGGATACACTAGTAAAAACCCATAAAAGGGAATCTTTAGAACCTTCCAGCACATGCTGGAAGGGTTTTGATAACTGAAATTGGGGTTAAAGTGTAAGTTTGATAATTTTAGGAGGGGGAGAAATGGGATTAATCCCATACTTCTTCCCCAAGTCTTCAGCCCTAAAAAACAACTATAAATACCTCTTAAAAAGGGGCTGAAGAAGGGGGTTCCAAAAGCTGAGTAATCTGAAAATATATCTAAGCTGTTTTCTTATACAAAACTTTGAGAGATTAGAATTAGCAATACAACAGTAGGATTTTTGGGTTTTCTATCGAATTTCTCTGGGTTATCTGCTTGGATTACTGCTCGTTTGCTGTTGCTGTGTTGCTGTGTTGTTTTACGCATTTGGATCTTCACTCTACTGTTGCATTCATTGTTCGAGTCTTGCTGATTACTTGCTTCTGTTCCCTTAGACTCATTGGTGTTCTTTCATTTGATCCAGGTACATTCCTTATTCCACTGAAGATGTAACTGCTGAAACAATGAAATGAAGCCCCCTTTTTAAATTCCCCTGTTATGATCTCATATTGTTTTTTAGTTAGTTTCAGCATTTATAGCTTGGACTAATGTAATAAGTAGAAGTAGCAAACAAAAACAGAAACACAAGAGATGTAATAGTTAGTAGCAGTAGCATAGTAGTAGTATCATGTAGATAGCATATCACATAGTATTAATTAGGTAAAGGCTCTAAAATATAAGTTAATTAATAATACCTGCAAGATTAACAATCTGGTAATGAAATTCATGAGGAAATCAGTAGTGTAATGGTAGTATAGTTGTAGATCACTCATCATTTAGTTAAATAGGAATCACGTTGAAATCAGATTCGATCAATTCACTTGCATGCTTTAAAATAATAAATTCACCTAGCTAACCTGTTCCCTTAACTAGTCTCAAAGTTCGAATCTGAATGAGAAGTAATTCCATTAGGATGAATGGATTGGTGATGAAGGGTATAGCTCACAATAAGATTAGCAATATAATTAGCATCTGCTCCTAATCGTCTGTTCTCTTTTGACATTTTAATTAATTAATGGAATCATCTTCTGTTAACTTAATCCCTTAGGCAAAGAGGACGGTGTCCCAGAATGTTCCTTTTAGCAAATAATCAATCTGGATTTCTATCTATGAGTATATAGTAATAGCCATTGTTTAAGCTTTCTTTGTATACTGATTTCTTTGGTAATAAATAAAATTGGTTCGATTTCGTCTGAGTACTCGTTCCATTATGAATTCTATGTTATATCTTTTGTTATTGCAATTTGGTTTGGGGCCTATGTGTAACGTGGGCCTGAATAATCGTACGAAACTGAATGATCCATCAAATGAAGACTTGAAGACAGTTTGGGTTTCAAGACCCGGGCTGGCCCATTGCGGAAGTATTTAAGTAAAGAAGAAATCCAGGCCCCAATAAACAATTCGATGGGCCTGGAATGCTTAGAATTAATAATAACGATTAAGGGAAGAACACAAATAGAAAAATATAGTATACACCTCTTAAGGTAGAGACTTAATAAATTAAATTAGGACGAGCCTCGCCCGAATAACACCGGGGCCCCCATTTAGTAATAAGATAACACAGTAGAATCGGAGGGGCTAATAGCGAATTCCATAGCCTCTCCCAAAGTTAAAAGCCGATATAGACTATCTTAAGGCACGATTTTTAATATACCTTCCTATGAACGAGTGTGCACTTGGTGCGACTCAAATCCAAATCTCGGCAAAGCCGAAATACACCAAAAGTCATAGGCGTATTGGTTGCGGTATGACTCGAGGCGTGTTTCCGCAATGTCGCAAATTCCTAAAAAATGATATTTAAAAGCACATTATGTTGTTAAAATTTATAATTGAGTCAAACAAAAGTCAAGAACGACAGTGGAGCGACCGTGTTAAAACCACGGAATCCGGGAGTGCCTAACACCTTCTCCCGGGTTAACAGAGTTCCTTATCCGGACCTCTGCTTCGCGGACATTTTAAGAGTCAAAATTCCTCGGATTCGGGATTAACCGGTGACTTGGGACACCATTGTCATTCCCAAGTGGCGACTCCGATTAATCTCTAATAAAATCCCGAACCGATTGTCCTTTAATTGGAAAAACTCCTTCCCTTACGTTATTTTATCCGTCTTGGGTAATTGAGCGTCGGGGTATACCCTACAAGTGTATTTATACGCTTTAAGCAATGTTGGGGTAGTAAAAAGGGAGGTGTGACACGGACCACTGGAACTTAACTGCCTTCTGCGTCAGTTTTGTCAATGGGGAAGCGAGGGTTGAGAATCCCTCTACAAACCTCCGATAGTACCCTGCTAAACCCAAGAAGCTACGAATCTCTGTTGGGGTCGTGGGTCTAGGCCAATCTTTCACTGCGGCAATCTTTTGAGGATCCACCTGAATTCCCTCACTGGAAATAACATGCACTAGAAAGGCTACGGACTCCAACCAAAACTCACATTTTGAGAACTTGGCATACAATTGATGCTGATGAAGGGTCTGCAATGCTGCTCTGAGGTGAACGGCATGATCTTCCCTGCTCCGAGAGTAGATGAGGATGTCGTCAATGAATACAATTACAAAGGAATCTAGGAATGGCTTGAAAACCCGATTCATAAGGTCCATGAAAGCTGCTGGGGCATTGGTTAGCCCAAAAGACATGACCAAAAACTCGAAGTGACCATAACGAGTTCTAAAGGCGGTCTTAGGAATATCCTGCTCCCGATTTTTAACTGGTGGTACCCGGACAGTAAATCAATCTTTGAGAAGAACTTCGCTCCTCTGCAATTGGTCAAACGGATCATCCACTCGAGGCAAAGGATATTTATTCTTGATGGTGACTTTGTTGAGCGCCGATAATCAATACACATTCGAAGTGACCCATCCTTCTTTCTGACAAAGAGAACCGGAGCACCCCACGGCGACACACTCGGTCGTATGAACCCTTTCTCTAATAAATCCCTCAGCTGCTCCTTTAACTCCCTTAACTCTGCTGGCGCCATTCTGTATGGTGGAATGGATATTGGCTGAGTATCTGGCAATACATCGATCCCAAAATCAATCTCCCTATCTGGCAGAATGCCTGGAAGCTCATCCGGAAACACTTCAGGAAATTCATTCACAATCGGCACGGACTCGAGGGTAGGCACCTTTGAGGTGGTGTCCGTCACCCGAACCAAATGATAGATACACCCCTTCTTAATCATCTTCGAAGCCTTAAAGTAGGAAATAAACCTACCCCTGGGCACTACACCATTTCCTATCCATTCGATAAATGGCTCGTTAGGGAACTCGAGCCTCATAACTCTCGTCCGACAGTCAAGTTTGGCAAAGCATGAATAGAGCCAATCCATCCCCATAATTACATCAAAATCAACCATCCCAAGCTCAATAAGATCGGCTGTGGTATCACGACCACCCATCATAACAACACAATTCCTATAGACTCGTGAGGCTGTAATAGAATCATCGATTGGAGTCGACACAGAGAACGGCTCATGAAGCCGTTCGGGTTCTATCCCAAAACTTGAAGCAATGAATGGAGTAACATAAGACAAGGAGGACCCTGGATCAATAAGGGCATAGCAATCAATAGTCTGAACAGACAGGATACCTGTAACAACATCTGGAGAAGCCTCGGCATTTTGGCGGCCACTCAATGCATAGAATCGGCTAGGTCCACCCCTACCCTGAGCTCCACCCCTAGCTGCACCACGCCCTGCTGCTGCCGGAGTACGCGCTGATGATGTAGCAGCTGAAGAACCGGATGACTGAGCAGATCCCCTACCTATACCCTGACGGGGTGCACGGCAGTCCCGCTGAATGTGACCTCTCACCCCGCACCCGAAGCACACTGGAAGGTCAAGGTAGCAAGTCTCTGTGTGAAATCTCCCACACTTGGGGCATGTAGGTCTCCCCTGCTGCTGGGACCTCACCCCAGGACGACCAGACTGACGAGACCTCCTGCTATCTGAATCGGGTCTCGAATGACTGCCCTGCTGATGACTATGCACAGATGGTAGTGCACTCACGGAGGACTGAGCATATGACTGGGATGGCCTTGATGACCCTCTCCTCGGAAGTGATCTCCCTGAATGACCCATTGACCGGGCCCTGCTGCTACTCTTCCTTTTTGTAGGAATCTTTAATTTCCTGTCCTCTGTGTCCTGAGAAAACCCCACGATCCTCCCATAGTTCATATCTGAGTGCAAAGCTGCTGTGGCGGCCTCATTCACTACCAAAGGGCTAAGGCCCTGAACAAACCGTCGAACCCGGGCATCCATAGTTGACACAAAATGAGGAGCGTACTTGGACAACCTTACGAACTCCATATGATACTCCCATACACTCATACTGCCCTGTTTGAGAAACTCGAACTCAGTGGCACGGGCTGCCATTGCCTCAGCAGGTAAGAAGTGGTCCATAAATGCATCCACGAACTCATCCCATCTGGCCGGAAGGCTCCCTTCCTTACGGGAATCCTCCCACATTTCGAACCATGAAAGTGCCGCTCCCTTCAGCCTGTAAGAGGCCAACTCTACCCCCTCTATATCTGTAGCCTTCATCACTCTGAGGGTCTTGTATATCTCATCAAGGAATTCCTGTGGGTCAGCCTCTAGATCGGTACCTGAAAATTCTGGAGGGGCCAATCGCAAGAACTGGTGGACTCTGGAGCCAAAGGAATCTCCATGTCCGCTGGAGGATGCAGGGGCATCATGGGATCTCTGGGCCTGGGTGGCCACTAACTATGTTAACATATGAATGGTTCCCCTAAGATCTTCATTAGAGATACCAGAGGCCGAAACGGGAACTGTATCTGAGTCAGGAACACTGGCAGGAGGAATGGTGGCATCCTCTGCCGCAGCTGGAATAGGGACACTTGGGTTTTGAACAGATGGGCCAGGCAAATTCGGGACTGGTGGGTCATTCTCTCCCACGGCATCGGGTACATGATTAACGGCTGCACTTGGGTCGGCATTGGCCCTAAGGCCGAGTCTAGCCTTCTTCTTAGGTGCCATATTCTGAAAATTTGGGAACAAGGCACGAATTAGACACGGATATTTCCACATTGCACTTTACCGCACGATATAGATTAACAAAGAAATATGTAAATTACTAAATGCCCGTGTAGCCCCCAACTTATATGATGTGGTCGACAACACACCTATAAGAAGGGCACTACTAGACACGGCTCCGAGACATCCTAGGACACTTTAAAAACCATAGGCTTTGATACCAAGTTTGTCACGCCCCAAATCGGGGAACATGACCGGCGCCTGACCGGGTTGCCCCAGTCAAGCGGACCTAGGTGCCTTTCATTCCCACGCGTTACCCATGTGTTGATTGTTTCTCATTAACCAAATATCTTACTAACCATGAATGATTTCACATTAAACAAATAAAACTATACGAGTGATTCATTAACAAGTTTGCAGTTTTTACAACGCCCGACATACATCATGTATATACATAAGACTGGAGTCCCACAGTTTACATGTCTACAGAGCCTCTAGGATACAAAATAGAGGAATACAATACTTGTCGGTAACAAGGCTCCAGCTATACCTTACAAAACCAAAATGAAATCTAAACAAAAGTGGCATGAACCACACAGGGCCCCAAGGAAGAAAGGGGCTCACCGAAACGGGCAGTGGAAGGAGAAGGATACTACTGCCGATGAGCTGAAGTGCCTGCTACTGATCCACCTACAATCATAACACGAATGTAGCGTCCCCGGCAAAAGGGACGTCAGTACACTTGAATTGTACCGGCATGTATGGACAAACTTTGTCCCAAGTAAACTCAAGCCATTGAATTACATCAACAATTAATTAAGCCAGAGCCAACCATGTTTCCACATTTTCCTCATTTCAAATAATTCTCAACACAAAGCACTTTCTACGATCAACCAATTTAACAATAACCAATTAATCACGTAAAACACAAGTAGTCAAACAAAGGGGCAATCAGTGCCCCACAGGTTGCAAACTCTCCTGCTCTCTCCTTTCACAATTTCACATTATTGATTTTTATATCAATTTTCAATAGCGATTTCGATCGCTTTCCATCCTTATTACCCCCGACCACCCTTATTACCTCGGCCACCCTTATCACCCCAACCCACACCTTATTTCCTCACGTTGCGGCGCGCAACACGACCCCGCCTTACAGTTGAAAACACAACAATTTCAAACAGCAGATAAGGTACTACACACAATTTCAACAAGTTCAAATAAGCAACTTGCACATTGTTTCATGTTCTCAATTATTTTTCAAATCAATATCACAACCATGTTACAATATTTCCACAATTCAAGTGTTTCATCTCTTTCCACAATAAACAAATTCTCAAGCGTTTCGTTTGTTCTACACAAGGTGCCATATAGGCCATCATAATCAGTATTCACAATTCTTTACCCATTTCGACTCTCATTTAATTTTCGGTTCATATTCTATACCACATCACTCATATTTCAACAACAACTTTGAGAATTTCACACAATTTGTCAAATTAACACTAACCAAACAAATTTCACACATATAGGCGATTTCACAAGAATCAAAATTAGCCATACATACCTGGTGATGAGTTTTCTTCCTACTTTATGCTTACCCAAGATATCCTACTCTTGCCAACCTTGTTCTTGAAGACTCTTACTTCTACTCACTCTTTTTACTAGAAATCAAGTTTAATAATCATGCATGAGTGTAAAAATTCTATTTTCAAAAGCTATTATATGCAAACCTCTCTTTACCCAATTTAAAACTGAAAATCAAAGAAAATAGTTAGGGTTTTTACCTTGAAAAGATTTGGGGAAGTTGAATCTTTGCCCTAGAATCCTTTGAACTAAGATGGTTGGAACAATCTTTGAAGATGAAAGATTTCTCTCTCTAAAAATCCTCTCTTCTCTCTCTAATTTTGGTAAGATGATATGATAAAATGAAGAAGAAAGGTGTTATATTAAAGAAGAAATCGGGTCAAAATGTTACAAAAATCTGGACCGGGTCAATTATGCGGTGCACTTTGCGACCGCAGAATCAACATGCGGTCCGCATAGTGACCGCAGAATTGCCCCAAATTTACACAAGTTCTGTTAAGGAATGCGACCAGAATGCGGTCCACATTCTTGATCCGCGGTCGCAAAGTGCACCGCAGATTCATTATGCGATCGCATATCGACCGCATTTTCAACACGATTTTTGGGAGACTTTCTGGAATGCTTTGCGGCAAGAATGCGGTCCGCATAACAGGTTTGCGGTCGCATTCTTGACCGCATATTTGACACTTTTCTAGCTACTAGGTTTTATGCACAAATATTTTACGGGGCCTTACATAATTATCCGTATCTTCCTACTTTTGGAATAGAATTTCTCGGAAAAATATCAATAGGATTCGAGAGAGGAGTGAAATTAGGAGAAGTGTCGAAATAATTGATCATTTTTTCTTTATTGTTTTGAGCAGTAAGAAAATTGGAGAAGCAGTGCACGTGACTGGGTGATGAATCTGTCAATGGTGGCAAAAGGAAATTTCCCATTTCATTTTCAGTAGAGTTTGATTGCATAAGCCCGAATTTTCTTCCCATCAGTTGTCTTTTGAAATACTCTACATATGACCCCCCTACCCCCCTCCCCACGTTTTCAAAATTCTTTGTTCCTTACCTGATTATCAGAAATATTGGACCGGTCCCAGTTGAATCACAGATAAATACAATCTACTATGTTTCTCAACTCAAAAAGATATTGGGACCTATGATTTTCCCTGCCAAGGATCCACATTGGTGGTAGAATCAATGGCAATTTTCAAAATTTTGTGATATAATTGCTTGTGCAATAGACCCATCTATCTCCCGAAAACGCAACTTGAGAAGATTTCTCATTTCTAACTTGAGTCCGTATAAATTTGTCTAAATCTAATTTTCCTTCTTGTCAATGTTTTGTCAAGACATATTTCCATAAATTGTAGATAAGTTAAAAAAATTGTAAATAAATTGTAGATTATTTTTTTCAGAAGATTTTATAGAAGTTTTAGTCGCTTTGGCTTTGTGAAAACAGAAAACAATACATCTACAATCAGAATACAAATAATCTATAAATTATCTTCAAGATATCTACAAACTGGATACATTGAATTTTAATATCCCAATACCCATTTCAATTGTAGCATAATTGATATTTTCGACATAATTGTAGAAGATTTGTAGAAGTTTTAGTCTTCCCAATCTACAATTTATTTATAATTTATCTACAATTCTACAATATATCTGCAATTTATCTACAATTTTTGAAAATATGTCTTATTCTTCTTCTTCTTCTTCTTCTTCTTCTTCTTCTTCTTCTTCTTCTTCTTCTTCTTCTTCTTCTTCTTCTTCTTCTTCTTCTTCTTCTTCTTATTCGAGTTATAGTCTGAAATTCAGTCAAAACCAAGTCTAATCTTCATCAAAACCCCTCAAAATTGAGATATAAACTCCTAAACATATTCCGAATTATTTACAACAACACCCAATCCAAACAAATAATAATTTTTGAAAACTCAAATTTGAATTCAAAGCTTTCAAGCTTTTTAATGGCTATCAATGGTGGAAAATATATGGAAGAACAATTTTTTTCAACTTTGAGTTGTTGAAACTAAAAAATTTGAATTGTTCGTTCTTTTTTTTTTCTCGAGAATTTGAATTGTACTTCTGGAGAAAAATACGCAGATGAAAAAGCTCCTTTCCCTTTTTAAAAATTAAATTTAATGTAGAATCAATTAACACCAAGATTCTCTCCTTAATTTTGCGTGTTTTTTAGGAATATTCTGCCTTTTTAATGCCCTATAGTCGAATGGTATATAAATTGTAGTTAAAGTGAGAACTGGGCAAGTAATTAATAAATTATGCACATTTAGGGTAATAAGGTTTCATATATGGTATAGTTAGGAAAAAATTCCCTTTTAAAAGCTGCTATAAATTTTTGTATTTTATAAAAGATCCCACTTTTTATTATATTTTGTAACAACATTGTTTCGTCTTCTCGGTCCTTTCATAATGTATTATGTAGTTCATTATAAAAATAATTTATATCAAATTTATTTATGTTCAGGACTATAAATTGCAATAACATAATGAATGTTGTTGATGAAGGTATTGTAGGTATTTGTAATAGTTTTCAGAACTTGTGGGTATAAGTCATGTTTCATATTTATTTTTATTTATTAAAAGGTGAAATATGTTTTGAAAACTAATATCCAAACATATTTTCATATTTATCCCAAACTTCACCCAAATTAACTTTTTTCAAAACAAATTTGAAAATTTGTGGTCAAATACTAGCATAGTGCCTCGTGATTTGATCTCAATATAATTTCGTTTGATAATGGAGTGTAGAAGATGTAATAATGTAACCGTTTTTTGTTATTTTACATAAACGCATACTTTAATTTTACATCTTGTGGATTATGACTATCTAATTACGTTTATGATATTTTATACTACTTCAATACCACATAAGAAGAGGGCAATGCGTGTGATATTTAATTTTTCCCGTGCATAAATAATAGAAGGATTTGGTTTTTCTATGTGTTTCTGTTGGGTTTTTAATATATTTAATTAATATATTAAAGAGTTAAAAGAGGGTGAATGGGAAATGGAGAGCAATGAAATTTTGAGTGAAATTTTAATTTTCCTCTCTTTGGTAAATGGGTATTGTCCCATATCGGAAGAGGAAGAGGTTTTTTATGGGTATATAAGCAATTGCTCTTCTTCTAGCTCTTAAAGAGTTGAGAAGAAAGCAAGCCTCGCGCCGTCGTCGTCGCTCGCTCGGCTCGGCTCGAATTGGTTTCTTCATTTCTGTTTATGCATATATTTGTTTGTATTTATTTATATTTCCAAAATTATTTTACAAATACATTGTAATAACAAGCTTAAGGAATTTAATTGTATTTCTGTATTTGTTTTTACTGTTTCTGGAAGAGTAAAACCTTTTTGGTTTTGTACTCTATTAAAATATACGTGATTTTAATATTTGTGTCATTCTTTTATAGAAATGACTAACGAGAATGAGAACCAGGCTGTTCCAATGGTGACTGCTAATGCCTCAACAAGTCGAACGACTCCGGCAGCATTGGCACCGGCGGAGAAACCCGACAAATTTTCCGGGATTGATTTCAAGCGCTGGCAACAAAAGATGTTCTTCTATTTGACTACTCTGAGTCTCCAGAAGTTCATCAAGGAAGATGTTCCTGTGTTGTCTAACGAAACTCCAGAAACTGAACGCTTTCTCGTCGCTGAGGCGTGGAAGCATTCAGACTTTTTATGCAAGAATTATATTCTAAGCAGGCTGGAAGATTCTTTGTATAACCTCTACGGTAGCGTAGAAACGTCAAAGGAACTGTGGACTGCGCTTGAAAAGAAATACAAAACTGAAGATGCCGGGTTGAAAAAGTTTGTTGCTGCAAAGTTTTTGGACTACAAAATGGTAGATAGCAAGTCTGTTATTACCCAAGTCCAGGAATTGCAAGTGATTATTCATGATCTCCTTGCTGAAGGTATAAATCAAATTAATATTGATGTTGAAAGTAGTAACCTTAGTATTTTTACTAATGAAAATTTCATTGAAGGTCTTGTTATCAATGAAGCATTCCAAGTAGCAACAATGATTGAGAAGTTGCCTCCTTTGTGGAAGGACTTCAAAAACTACTTGAAACACAAACGCAAGGAGATGTCCCTTGAAGATCTCATTGTTCGGTTGAGAATCGAAGAGGACAATAAAGCTGCTGAAAAGAGAGGCCGTGGAAACTCAATAATAATGGGAGCAAATATTGTTTAAGAGAACAAGAAGAGGAAGAAGGCTTCTGGACCAAAATACAACCCAAGCAAGAAGCGGTTCAGTGGAAACTGCTACAATTGTGGAAAACCTGGACACAAATCTACGGAGTGTCGTGCTCCGAAGAAAGGCAAGAAAAAGGGTCAAGCAAACATGGTTGAAAAGCATGATGATGTTGATGACTTATGTGCCATGCTTTCCGAATGCAACTTGGTAGGCAATCCTAGAGAGTGGTGGATTGATTCTGGAGCCACTCGCCATGTTTGTGTGGTTAGAGAAGCGTTTGCTACTTATGCTCCTGTTGGACCCGACGAGACGATTTCTATGGGAAATGCTTCTAAGGCCAATATTGAAGGATGTGGGAAGATATTTCTCAAAATGACTTCAGGCAAAGTGGTGACTTTGAACAACGTCCTTCATGTTCCCGAGATTAGGAAGAATTTAGTCTCTACTGGACTTCTTGTTAAGAATGGTTTTAAGTGTGTTTTTGTTTCCGATAAGGTTGTAATAAGTAAGAACGAAATGCTTGTAGGAAAAGATTACCTCACTGAGGGCCTTTTCAAGCTGAATGTAATGGTCGTTGACAATAATAATAAAATTTCAGCTTCGTCTTACTTACTTGAGTCAAATGAATTATGGCATATACGTTTGGGTCATGTCAATTATAAAACCTTGCGGAAAATGATTAATTTGGAAGTATTGCCTAAATTTGAATGTGACAAATCAAAATGTCAAGTATGTGTGGAATCTAAGTATGTTAAACATCCTAATAAGTCGGTTGAAAGGAATTCAAATCCTTTAGACTTAATTCACGCAGATATTTGTGACATGAAGTCAATACCATCTCGCGGTGGAAAGAAGTATTTCATAACTTTTATTGACGATAGTACTCGATATTGCTATGTTTACTTACTTAATAGTAAAGATGAAGCAATAGACGCATTCAAGCAATACAAAAATGAAGTTGAAACACAACTTAACAAGAAAATCAAAATGATAAGAAGTGATAGGGGTGGTGAATATGAATCTCCTTTTGAACAAATATGTTTAGAATATGGAATTATTCATCAAACAACGGCCCCTTACACGCCCCAATCCAATGGGATTGCAGAAAGAAAGAATCGTTCATTAAAGGAGATGATGAACGCATTATTGATAAGTTCTGGTTTGCCACAAAACTTGTGGGGGGAAGCCATACTTACGACTAGCCGAATACTAAATCGAGTACCCCATAGCAAAACACAATCCATTCCATATGAAAAATGGAAAGGAAGGAAGCCCAACTTGAATTATTTTAAAGTGTGGGGGTGTTTGGCAAAAGTGCAAGTTCTTAAACCCAAAAGGGTAAAAATAGGACCGAAAACCGTTGATTGTGTTTTCATAGGATATGCGACTAATAGTAAAGAATATCGATTTCTGGTTCATAAATCAGAAAATCCCGACATTCTTAATAATACGGTTATAGAATCAGATAATGCTAAGTTCTTTGAAAATATATATCCGTACAAAAAGGAATGTGAGTCGATTAGTGAAGGATCTAAACGATCTCGGGAAGAAGCAAAAGAAAGTACACTTAACCAGGAAGATCCAAGGCGTAGTAAACGTCAAAGAACGTTTACTTCATTTGGACCAGATTTTGTGACTTTCTTATTGGAAAATGATTCTCAAACATTTAAAGAAGCTATGTCTTCTTCGGAATCATTGTTATGGAAAGAGGCAATCAATAGTGAAATAGAATCTATATTGAACAACCATACATGGGAATTGGTTGATCTTCCTCCTGGAAACAAACCGTTGGGTTCTAAATGGATCTTTAAGAGGAAAATTAAAGATGATGGCACTATTGACAAATATAAGGCAAGACTTGTGGTCAAAGGGTATAGACAACGAGAAGGTCTTGATTATTTTGATACATACTCTCCAGTTACAAGAATTACGTCCATACGAACGTTAGTAGCGTTAGCTGCAGTTTATGGTCTTGAAATTCATCAAATGGATGTTAAGACGACTTTCTTAAATGGAGAGTTGGAGGAAGAAATCTACATGGAACAACCAGAAGGGTTTGTGGTTCCAGGTAAAGAAAAGAAGGCCTGTAGACTTGTTAAGTCCCTTTACGGATTAAAACAAGCACCCAAACAATGGCATGCTAAATTTGACCAAACAATGTTGTCAAATGGGTTTAAGATAAATGAATGTGATAAATGTGTGTACATTAAAAATGTTCCAAATCACATAGTCATTGTTTGCTTATATGTGGATGATATGCTCATAATGAGTAATGACATTGCCAATATAAATGCTACTAAGCGTATGCTAACTAGCAAGTTTGATATGAAAGACTTGGGAGTTGTTGATTTAATTCTAGGAATTAAGATCCATAAGACTTCTCAGGGTCTGGCGTTGTCACAATCTCATTATATCAAGACAGTACTTGAAAAATTCAAGCACTTGGGCTTTAAAGTTGCAAAGACTCCAATTGACGTGAATCTTGCATTAGCAAATAACAAAGGCCAAAGCATATCACAATTGGATTATGCTCGTGTGTTGGGTTGCTTAATGTACATCATGAACTGTACACGACCAGATATAGCCTGTGCTATAAGTAAATTGAGTCGATATACGAGCAATCCAGGTCAATCTCATTGGATGGCCATGAAACGAGTTTTAGGGTACTTAGTACATACCCGGGACTTTGCTTTGCACTACAATAAATATCCTGTGGTCATTGAGGGATATTGTGATGCAAATTGGATCACCGGATCAACTGATTCCAAGTCCACAAGTGGATATGTATTCATCATTGGTGGAGGAGCGGTATCTTGGAAGTCGTCCAAACAAACTTGTATTGCCCGCTCTACAATGGAGGCTGAGTTCATAGCCTTGGATAAAGCCGGTGAAGAAGCTGAATGGCTTCGGAATTTCTTGGAAGATATTCCATTTTGGCCCAAACCCTTGGCACCAATATGCATACACTGCGATAGTCAAGCGGCAATTGGAAGGGTTGGGAGCGTTATGTATAACGGTAAATCTCGTCATATACGACGAAGACATAAAACCGTTAGACAATTACTCTATAGAGGAATTATCACGATTGACTATGTAAAGTCAAGTGATAATGTGGCGGATCCACTTACAAAAGGCCTAACTAGAGATGTGGTTGAGAAATCATCAAGGAGAATGGGATTGTGACCGAGAACAAGTCATAGTGGCGGTAACTCTACCTAGAAGACTGGAGATCCCAAGATCTAGGTTCAAGGAGATCAAACAAAGTCATTTATGACGGTTCAACATTGTCAAATAAACGTTTGGTCCATTCTCTTATAAGACAATGTTTCAGTACCAAGGATAAAGCATTAAGGCTTTTTAATGATTTCTAAATTTGATACGGGGTATATCAAATAGTGTATCTGTTGAGTTTTATTTTAAGAGTGAATGGGAAATGAGAGTGTATTGCACCAAGTGAATGGGAAATGAGAGTGTATTGCACCAAGTGAATGGGAAATGAGAGTGTATTGCACCAACAAGCAACAAGTGCCTATTCTACCGTGTAAGTGCCTCCTCTATGATAGCCTAGTGCTTGTTAGATCATGGAATGAGCGGATTTATCTCAAACAACTGCTATAAATAGAGCAGAAGTTGGACAGAACGAGAAAGATCAGAAAAAACACTTGAGATACTCTATGTATACACTCGATATACACTCTGTATACACTCGATATATACAGTGTATACACTCGATATATACACTGTATACACTGGAAAAACGAATTTCAATCTCTTTGGTAAGAATTCAACACTGGCTATACATTGCATTCCTTCCTCTCAGAATTTCCATTCGACTTCTGAGTTGTCCTTCTTTATTCTGCATTGTTTTAACCACAAACAAAGCATCCGTAAGTGTGATTTGCTGTCGAACTTTGTGTTCGCTGAAACACTGGGGTTTGAAGTACCGCTACACCAGTGTATAATTCGTTCTATCCTGAGAGGAAATAATCCATAACCTTGGGTACTAGGAGGGGATTAAATTCCTTAAGGAAACACTGTGAATTCAGTGGGCTCGAATTAATTATTGCTTTATTTATATTTACGTTTTATACGCTAACATTTTATTGTCCAGAATTGTTATTTAAAAAAAATATAGGATAACAACCAAGAAACCAACAAGCTTAAGGAATTTAATCATTTTTATTTCTATATTTGTGTTATCCTTATTATTCTGGAAATTAAAACCTTTGTGGTTTTGTGTACTCCCGTTTTGGAGAGTAAAGCCTTCGTGGCGGTTTGTTGGAGATTAAAATCTACGTTATATTTTTAACTCCAATTTTAAATGTTTATTAAACGTTTGTTTGTGTCATTTTTTTCTCCAGAAAATGACTAACGAGAATGAGAACCATGCTGTTCCAATGGTGACTGCTAATGCCTCAACAAGCCGAACGACTCCGGCAGCATTGGCACCGGCGGAGAAACCCGAAAATTTTTCCGGGATTGATTTCAAGCGCTGGCAACAAAAGATGTTCTTCTATTTGACTACTCTGAGTCTCCAGAAGTTCATCAAGGAAGATGTTCCTGTGTTGTCCGACGAAACTCCAGAAACTGAACGCTTTCTCGTCGTTGAGGCGTGGAAGCATTTAGATTTTTTATGCAAGAATTATATTCTAAGCGGGTTGGAAGATTCTTTGTATAACGTCTACGGTGGCGTAGAAACGTCAAAGGAACTGTGGACTGCGCTTGAAAAGAAATACAAAAGTGAAGATGTCGGGTTGAAAAAGTTTGTTGCTGCAAAGTTTTTGGACTACAAAATGGTAGATAGCAAGTCTGTTATTACCCAAGTCCAGGAATTGCAAGTGATTATTCACGATCTCCTTGCTGAAGGTATAAATCAAATTAATATTGATGTTGAAAGTAGTAACCTTAGTATTTTTACTAATGAAAATTTCATTGAAGGTCTTGTTATCGATGAAGCATTCCAAGTAGCAGCAATGATTGAGAAGTTGCTTCCTTTGTGGAAGGACTTCAAAAACTACTTGAAACACAAACGCAAGGAGATGTCCCTTGAAGATCTCATTGTTCGGTTGAGAATCGAAGAGGACAATAAAGCTGCTGAAAAGAGAGGTCGTGGAAACTCAACAATAATGGGAGCAAATATTGTTGAAGAGAACAAGAAGAGGAAGAAGGCTTCGGACCAAAATATAACCCAAGCAAGAAGCGGTTCAGTGGAAACTGCTACAATTGTGGAAAACCCGGACACAAATCTACGGAGTGTCGTGCTCCGAAGAAAGGCAAGAAGAAGGGTCAAGCAAACATGGTTGAAAAACATGATGATGTTGATGACTTATGTGCCATGCTTTCCGAATGCAACTTGGTAGGCAATTCTAGAGAGTGGTGGATTGATTCTTGAGCCACTCGCCATGTTTGTGCAGTTAGAGAAGCGTTTACTACTTATGCTCCTGTTGGACCCGACGAGACGATTTCTATGGGAAATGCATCTAAGGCCAATATTGAAGGATGTGGGAAGATATTTCTCAAAATGACTTCCAGCAAAGTGGTGACTTTGAACAACGTCCTTCATGTTCCCGAGATTAGGAAGAATTTAGTCTCTACTGGACTTCTTTTTAAGAATGGTTTTAAATGTGTTTTGTTTTTTATAAGGTTGTAATAAGTAAGAACGAAATGTTTGTAGGAAAAGGTTACCTCACCGAGGGCCTTTTCAAGCTGAATGTAATGGTCGTTGAGAATAATAATAAAATTTCAGCTTCGTCTTACTTACTTGAGTCAAATGAATTATGGCATATACGTTTGGGTCATGTCAATTATAAAACCTTACGGAAAATGATTAATTTGGAAGTATTGCCTAAATTTGAATGTGACAAATCAAAATGTCAACTATGTGTGGAATCTAAGTATGTTAAACATCCTTATAAGTCGGTTGAAAGGAATTCAAATCCTTATAGACTTAATTCACACAGATATTTGTGACATGAAGTCAATACCATCTCGCGGTGGAAAGAAGTATTTCATAACTTTTATTGACGATAGTACTCGATATTGCTATCTTTACTTACTTAATAGTAAAGATGAAGCAATAGACGCATTCAAGCAATACAAAAATGAAGTTGAAACACAACTTAACAAGAAAATCAAAATGATAAGAAGTGATAGGGGTGGTGAATATGAATCTCCTTTTGAACAAATATGTTTAGAATATAGAATTATTCATCAAACAACGGCCCCTTACACGCCCCAATCCAATGGGATTGCAGAAAGAAAGAATCGTTCATTAAAGGAGATGATGAACGCATTATTGATAAGTTATGGTTTGCCACAGAACTTATGGGGGGAAGCCGTACTTACGGCTAGCCGAATACTAAATCGAGTACCCCATAGCAAAACACAATCCATTCCATATGAAAAATGGAAAGGAAGGAAGCCCAACTTGAATTATTTTAAAGTGTGGGGGTGTTTGGCAAAAGTGCAAGTTCCTAAACCCAAAAGGGTAAAAATAGGACCGAAAACCGTTGATTGTGTTTTCATAGGATATGCGACTAATAGTAAAGCATATCGATTTCTGGTTCATAAATCAGAAAATCCCGACATTCATAATAATACGGTTATAGAATCAGATAATGCTGAGTTCTTTGAAAATATATATCCGTACAAAAAGGAATGTGAGTCGATTAGTGAAGGATCTAAACGACCTCGGGAAGAAGCAAAAGAAAGTACACTTAACCAGGAAGATCCAAGGCGTAGTAAACGTCAAAGAACGTCTACTTCATTTGGACCAGATTTTGTGACTTTTTTATTGGAAAATGAGCCTCAAACATTTAAAGAAGCTATGTCTTCTTCGGAATCATTGTTATGGAAAGAGGCAGTCAATAGTGAAATAGAATCTATATTGAACAACCATACATGGGAATTGGTTGATCTTCCTCCCGGAAACAAACCGTTGGGTTCTAAATGGATCTTTAAGAGGAAAATTAAAGATGATGGCACTATTGACAAATATAAGGCAAGACTTGTGGTCAAAGGGTATAGACAACGAGAAGGTCTTGATTATTTTGATACATACTCTCTAGTTACAAGAATTACGTCCATACGAACGTTAGTAGCGTTAGCTACAGTTTATGATCTTGAAATTCATCAAATGGATGTTAAGACGACTTTCTTAAATGAAGAGTTGGAGGAAGAAATCTACATGGAACAACCAGAAGGGTTTGTGGTTCCAGGTAAAGAAAAGAAGGTCTGTAGACTTGTTAAGTCCCTTTACGGATTAAAACAAGCACCCAAACAATGGCATGCTAAATTTGACCAAACAATATTGTCAAATGGGTTTAAGATAAATGAATGTGATAAATGTGTGTACATTAAAAATGTTCCAAATCACATAGTCATTGTTTGCTTATATGTGGATGATATGCTCATAATGAGTAATGACATTGCCAATATAAATGCTACTAAGCGTATGCTAACTAGCAAGTTTGATATGAAATACTTGGGAGTTGCTGATTTAATTCTAGGAATTAAGATCCATAAGACTTCTCAAGGTCTGGCATTGTCACAATCTCATTATATCAAGACAGTACGTGAAAAATTCAAGCACTTGGGCTTTAAAGTTGCAAAGACTCCAATTGACGTGAATCTTGCATTAGCAAAGAACAAAGGCCAAAACATATCACAATTGGATTATGCTCGTGTGTTGGGTTGCTTAATGTACATCATGAACTGTACACGACCAGATATAGCCTGTGTTATAAGTAAATTGAGTCGATATACGAGCAATCCAGGTCAATCTCATTGGATGGCCATGAAACGAGTTTTGGGGTACTTAGTACATACCCAGGACTTTGCTTTGCACTATAATAAATATCCTGCGGTCATTGAGGGATATTGTGATGCAAATTGGATCACCGGATCAACTGATTCCAAGTCCACAAGTGGATATGTATTCACCATTGGTGGAGGAGCGGTATCTTGGAAGTCGTCCAAACAAACTTGTATTGCCCGCTCTACAATGGAGGCTGAGTTCATAGCCTTGGATAAAGCCGGTGAAGAAGCCGAATGGCTCCGGAATTTCTTGGAAGATATTCCATTTTGGCCCAAACCCTTGGCACCAATATGCATACACTGTGATAGTCAAGCGGCAATTGGAAGGGCTGGGAGCGTTATGTATAACGGTAAATCTCGTCATATACGACGAAGACATAAAACCGTTAGACAATTACTCTCTAGAGGAATTATCACGATTGACTATGTAAAGTCAAGTGATAATGTGGCGGATCCACTTACAAAAGGCCTAACTAGAGATGTAGTTGAGAAATCATCAAGGGAATGGGACTGTGGCCGAGAACAAGTCATAGTGGCGGTAACTCTACCTAGAAGACTGGAGATCCCAAGATCTAGGTTCAAGGAGATCAAACAAAGTCATTTTTGACGGTTCAACATTGTCAAATAAACTTTTGGTCCATTCTCTTATAAGACAATGTTCAGTACCAAGGATAAAGCATTAAGGCTTTTTAATGATTTCTAAATTTGATACGGGGTATATCAAATAGTGTATCTACGGGATGACACGTTTAGGAATCACCTATGTAAGTGTGAAGTGTTAGCCGCTTCAAGGAGAATTTTGTAAGGCCAGTTCTCTACGCACTTATGAAACGAGGCGGTGTTCATGGCTGAAACGAACACAACAATGAGAACCAAAGACGGTTAAGGGTTGGTTGTGTGACTTGTGGTTGTCTAGGTATACACCAAAGTTTGACGGTTCAAAGATATCAAATCTACCAATTGATCAAGTATATCCGACATAAGTTCACTACGGAAAGTTCAAAGGCAAACCTACTTATCCAGATGCAATTAATCCTTACTTGTGAATCACACTGTTTTTCATGCATACTTCCATGATATAGCCATTCCCCATTCATGTGGGGGATTGTTGAGTTTTATTTTAAGAGTGAATGGGAAATGAGAGTGTATTGCACCAAGTGAATGGGAAATGAGAGTGTATTGCACCAAGTGAATGGGAAATGAGAGTGTATTGCACCAACAAGCAACAAGTGCCTATTCCACCATGTAAGTGCCTCCTCTATGATAGCCCAGTGCTTGTTACATCATGGAAGGGGCGGATTTATCTCAAACAACTGCTATAAATAGAGCAGAAGTTAGAGAGAACGAGAAAGATCAGAAAAAACACTTGAGATACTCTCTCTATACACTCGATATACACTCTGTATACACTCAATATATACACTGTATACACTCGATATATACACTGTATACACTGAAAAAACGAATTTCAATCTCTTTGGTAAGAATTCAACATTGGCTATACATTGCATTCCTTCCTCTCAGAATTTCCATTCGACTTCTGAGTTGTCCTTCTTTATTATGCATTGTTTTAACCATAAACAAAGCATCCGTAAGTGTGATTTGCTGCCGAACTTTGTGTTCGCTGAAACACTGGGGTTTGAAGTACCGCTACATCAGTGTGTAATTCATTCTATCATGGGAGGAAATAATTCATAACCTTGGGTACTAGGAGGGGATTAAATTCCTTAAGGAAACACTGTAAATTCAGTGGGCTCGAATTAATTATTGCTTTATTTATATTTACGTTTTATACGCTAACATTTTTATTGTCCGGAATTGTTATTTAAAAAATATAGGATAACAACCAAGAAACCAACAGTATCTACGGGATGACACGTTTAGGAATCACCTATTTAAGTGTGAAGTGTTAGCCGCTTCAAGGAGAATTCTGTAAGGCCAGTTCTCTACGCACTTATGAAACCAGGCGGTGTTCATGGCTGAAATGAACACAACAATGAGAACCAAAGACGGTTAAGGGTTGGTTGTGTGACTTGTGGTTGTCTAGGTATACACCAAAGTTCGACGGTTCAAAGATATCAAATCTACCGATTGATCGAGTATATCCGACATAAGTTCACTACGGAAAGTTCTAAGGGAAACCTACTTATCCAGATGCAAGTAATCCTTACTTGCGAATCACACAGTTTTTCATGCATACTTCAGTGATATAGCCATTCCCCATTCATGTGGGGGATTGTTGGGTTTTTAATATATTTAATTAATATATTAAAGAGTTAAAAGAGGGTGAATGGGAAATGGAGGGAAATGAAATTTTGAGTGAAATTTTAATTTCCTCTCCTTGGTAAATGGGCATTGTCCCATATCGGAAGAGGAAGAGGTTTTTTATGGGTATATAAGCAATTGCTCTTCTTCTAGCTCTTAAAGAGTTGAGAAGAAAGTAAGCCTCGCGCCGTCGTCGTCGTCGCTCGCTCGGCTCGAATTGGTTTCTTCATTTCTGTTTATGCATATATTTGTTTGTATTTATTTATATTTCCAGAATTATTTTACAAATACATTGTAATAACAATTTCTTATACTACTATTGCGGAATAATAAATGCAGAAGTAAATAACATGAGTATTTTACGTAAAAAATACCTGGTTCAAAAGGTCAAAAAAATCATGACCTACTATTTAGTAGAATTTTTTCCAACACTTCACTAAATCAATGAACAAAAAACAAACGTTTATAAAAATCTTGTAAACATAAGGAATATCTCTAACCCTTATGGCAACCAGCTTCAGACTGTTGCGACAATTTCAAGTTAACTCTAACATGTACAATACACGCAGAGTACCTAATACTGATGTTTCTAGAGAAAGCTGAAAGGTACAACTCAAAAGCCCTCCTACAATTGATCTAGAATAAAAGACAGACATTTGGAACTCGTTCTTCTATCTGGTTCATGTAGTTTCAAGTTCGCACACTTGAATCACACCGAAATTGCTTGCAAAATGTCTTGTTATTTAGCTATCAACTCTCGTTGAATTTCAGTGTTTCCCGTGTAAAATTTAATATCCTAAAATATATAGAGTTAGCAGAATAGGAAAGAACTAGAGTTCTAATGCTATACTCTTCCTTGGTGGAAGAGTTCTAGTCATCTTCAATTTCTAACTCCTCCCTTATCTAGGATAGAATACTCTTCGAGTAAGGAGTCTAGCTCCTTATCAATTATGCAACTTTTTCGTTCAGGAGATAACATATATAACCACTTAAGATTATATATTTCACGTGTATGCTTTGTGCTCGAATTTACCCGTATCTGTATACATTCGGTATAAACTTGGTTGATGCTTGAATTCCTTTGTCAATCATCAAAAGAAATTTACTTAGCCCAACCGATTACTTCCAAGTGAATCGAGCTCATGATTCAACAAGGAATATGTGGCTACACACTTCAACAACCATATTTTTTGTTCTTCTTTCTCAGCAATGCTTTTTTTTTGTGTGTGTGTGTGTGTTTGTGGGGAAGAATTTTGTGATGGAGAGGCTTAAGAGCTTCCTTCTTAGTCAACTTATTATAAGTCTAAAGATATGAATTTCTCTTCAAAATTCAGGGGAAAGATCATGTGATATTTCTCTCTTTCTTACTTGTCTACACTTACTCTATACAATCACTACTTAAGATTAGTTAGGAGACAAACAACAGGAAATTGAAAACCAAAGGAAGTTTCCGTGCAACAATCAAACAACTTCTAAATTTAAATAGTGTGGAAATGAAAAGGAAATGAAGATGCATGCAGGGGTTTTTCAAAGACTCAAAGTCCTGCATATTAAGTCTTTTACACGTGCATTCTAAGTACTAACAACAAAATAAACACGAGGAAATTATCTCCTATTCACAATTTGAATAAAATTTATGAGCTCTTATGTGTTATTTCTTATCTCTTATCTCTTATGTGTAAAAATAAAGATTTTTGGTAACAAACATAAATTTATAAAGACCGTAAAACCAATTATCCCAACAAAAAAACGTAGTAGTTTAAAAATAAAGAAATTTTTTCATTTTTCTAAATGATTCAAGTTAATTTTTGTTTAAAAAAGTCTTAAGTTTGAAAAATTCTATAAAAAAACAAGAAATGAAGATCGGAGGTAATGGCCAGAGGACAGTTTCGCATACATTCAATTAATAATTAATTCTTGTGAGTTTCATTCAGCAACTTCATATGAAGTACCTAAAGTGGTTAATGCTAGATTAGACACAAGGGTGAAGGGTTAGTTGGATGACATGACTAACGAGGTCAAAGTATAAGTTAAATGGGACTAATAGCGTATTTGGCCATGCTTTTCGAGACTTTAAAAGTATTTTTTTTTGTACTCTCAAAAATATTTTTTTCTCTCACTCGAGGAGTTCGACCAACTTTTTTTTTTTTTTGGAGGAAAAAGTGTTTTTGGATAGAAGCAAAATCAATTTCTAAAATATAGAATAAAATAGTTTCTTTCTAAAAGCAGAAGCAGAACCAGTTTTGACTGTTCTTTCTTACCAAAAATACGCTTAACAAGATATAACATATAATAAAATAACAGTTAAAACTATACTTAGGATATTAATGTATAAATATTTCTTATTATTTTAGGATAGCTTTCTAATGTATAGTGACTTTAGGGGTGAATGCTTTATATTTGTTGAATAATTTTCAATATATTTAACTTATATTAAAAAAGTAAAGTACTTTTAAATTTCATTTTCATATTTTACTTAAATAAAATGAAAAGATTTAATTATTACATATAATAGCATATGTTTGAAATTATTTATTTATTTGTAATATTAACTATTAAATAAATCTGGCCATGTCCTTATTCGTAATTTGAACTAAAAAGTTGGGTCAAACACAAATTATTGCTCAAAAATACTTTTTAAAGTGAGCCAAACACAAAATGTTTATGTTAAGAAGTGGACCCTTATTGATTCACAACTCGGTGTTTTACACTGAAATAATTACACAATTCTCTAGCATAAATCCAAAAGAACGAACCAAAAGAAATATATAAAAAGAAATAATTGTTTGAGATAATGCATAAATACCCCCATTAAACTTGTCCGAAAAAGTCATTTATACACCTTAACTTTACGGGCGACCTATGTCCCCCTTATTTTTGTTTGAGGTGAATTTTATACCACCCTAAATGGTGACGTGGCAAAGGCAGTAGTTTCACTCTCCCAAACTCGCGTGTAAGAGGTGAAGACATTGCATACAACTTTACTTTTCCTTAAATACCCTTCCTAAAAACATAATCTTCCTTTTAATACCATGGACTCTTTTGTCATTCCAACAAAAAATAAAAGCCCTCATCCTTCACTGTCAAAGGTCGTCTCTTTCGTTCTTCTGAGCCGGCAATTTTTTTCTATTTCTTATTTCTGGCCACTATTCATCTCTATTTCTCTCCTCCTCCTCCTCCTCCTCCTCCTTTTTTTTTAAAGATAGAGATACGAGATTAAGTTCTGAAATATTAAGATAACGCAAAAATAATGCTATAAGTTTCCTCTGAAAACACGGTTCAAATATCACAAAATTCTTCTATGGAACTATGACTATCTCAAGATATAGGAAACACGCTAATTCAATTATCGGATTAAGAGGATCCCTTTGTCTTTCTAGGAGCTAACTAAGTCTCTGTTTCTGCGCTTGGTTCACTTGGATGTGAGATATAAAAAGCGAATCCACATCCAGGCCTTTAACTTCGGCATTACTCTCAGCATGCTTGAGTAAATTCAGAATGAACTTTGTGGATTTGACGGGCCAATGTCCTTGTCCATTTGAATAACGATTCTTTACCAGCGCAATGCGGCCAACACCACGACAGAATCGTGTGAAGGGAATGACTTGTTTGTGGGCAAGAACATCCTCCAAATACCTCTTGGCCTTGTCTAAAGGCATCTTCCTAAGAGCATGCGATGTCTCTCTTGTATTCTTGAAATGAACTATGAGAGACGAGCCCCTGGCTTTGCAAGATTTGGTAGGATTATCAGGTTCTTTCAAATACTTCACCATGGTTGCCGGCGATGCTGCTGCTGAAAGTGTTGGATCTTCCATGGTGATGACATGAAAAAAAAAGAGTTAAAATAAAATAATTAAATAAGTGAAGGAAAAAATAAAACTGTTTTGACACGTGGTGCGTGTCCTACACATGCCCACCAGAAGACTGATTATGAGTTACCAATGGTGTATAAAATTCACTTCAAACAAGAATAGGGGGGACATAGGTCGCCCGTAAAGTTAAAATGTGTAAATAACTTTTTCGGATAAGTTTAATATGGTATTAATGCATTATCTCTAATTGTTTTAAACAACCTGTCTTTTCTTTTAAAATTACTATAACTCAGCTCCCCGGAACAACTCTTATTATAATGAATGGTTGAGCCTTTTCACATTCTAACTTATTTTTTATTGTTAGGACTTCCATTTTATACCAAAACGGCAAAAAAAAAAAAAAAAGTAATGAACTCTCTCCCTTTTTATTAGTTCAAATTCTACCTATATTAACCTTCATTTTCATGTTTCTTCACGAAAAAAGATGCAAAATTTGAGAATAATCATAGTAATGATGGACTTTAATTTTTTGGTTTCAAATGAAGACAAAAGAGGCTTTTACAGGAAATGACTTGATTCTGCAGTGGACTAATCAATCTTAAGATCAAGTAAACTAGATGGAGATTCTACGAAATTCATGGGAAATAAGAAATGATTTAGTACTAATTACAAGAAGATTCCCATACATATTTTTCTTTCACACTATCCTTTCTGTTTATTTTAGTCCCGAGCTTAAATATTAGTTACTATTATTGCATGTCATGATTTATTTTTTGATTTTTATGTTTCTGTTACTATTTTTACGATTTCTGCTAACGTTATTGATGAATTGTCTCTTCTTGTTTTATTTCTGTCTTTCTGAGTCGAAGATATATCGAAAATAACCTCTCTACCCCATCGAAATAATGATAAGGTCCAAATAAACACTACTCTTCCCAAAAAATTTGCTGCGTGGTTGTTGCTGTTGTTCTCTTTATTCAATAGCCTTAACAACCTTTGGGATGGCCAGATGGTCCACCTGAAGTGGAAATGGTCAATGGTCAATGGAGTCTAATTTCCACTATGATTCTATCATTAGTTTTCCACATTGTGTGAACCACATTTAATATAACTATGTGACATTTTGACTAGTAAATGAGTTGCTGTCATGGCTACCATTTTTACTCTTTAACCTTTTTTGTGTGGTTTAAAATAAATAATTTTTTCAGATTTTAAGAATAAATTAATTATTTTTTCTTTTATTATCTTTAGAGTAAATAGTATTGGAATATGTGTTAAGATTATTTATGTGAGATAGTAAAGATTAATATGGTCAATTCTATTGCAAATTAATGCTAAAAGTTGAATTTCTTAATCTATGTAAAAACATCCAAAAATTACTTATTTTGAACCGGAGGGTGTATATAAAAAGTATAACAAGTAGGAGTTGGAGATTGATCTCGCACTAAATTTTGTTTTTCAATTTTGTGACATTACTATGTCAAAGATGAGAGTCAAGATCATATTTTCAATTGTAGTTCAAGGTTAAATTATTTCTACTATGAATAAGGGATCTCTATTTAAGTGCTAGAAAGGTGAAAGAAAAAAATAACAACAATAACTATCTAGTATAATTTCATTTAACGGGGTTTGAGGGGATAATGAGTACACAGAGGTGAAAGAAAAATATAAAAAATTATAAAAAAAATTATTTATACATTGCACGTTGATTAAATTGAATTTACATGAGTACAAGGGTGTATTTTCAATTGAATGGCCGGAGAAAAAGAATAAACAAAGAAATGAAAGGGACAAAATTCGAGGTGGAACCTCTGTTGGATTACTACATTTAAAAAAAAAAAAAAAAAAGAGCTAGGTCAGTATCTCGGTAACTTTTTGTCATTTTGTAGGATGTATTTTCTTTGAAATTAACATGGGATACTTTTCAATATAAAAATCAAAGTGTAGTATTGTTTTGGAGTCAAAACCACCCTTAACAACCTAATTTTCATCTTAAAATCTAGTCTAAGTTTAACACTATAAAAGGAGCTCTCTGTTGTACTCTACTCTCACTTCTCAGCAACAACTCACAATCTTTAAAATAAAAAAAATAAAACTTGCCTCCAGAACTCCTACTCTTCAAACACAAAGAAAGTAAATTCCCACTACCCCAAGAAAAGGAAAGTTTTCATGGCAAAAACAACCCAAAACCACACTCAAGTTGTTTCAGGATGGGCAGCTCTTGATTCTTCTGGCAAGATCACACCTTACATCTTCAATAGAAGGTATTCATGATTTTCATGCATAAATTTCCTTGCTACGTAATATATATTCCATTTTATATGACACTCCATTCATTTTAGTCTACGACAACAACGACGACCTAGTATAGCCTCACGTGGGGTCTGGGGAGGATAGTGTTCACGTAAACCTCACATGTATCCGATGGAATAGAGAGATTGTTTTCAATATACCCTCGGCTCAAGAAGACGAAAAGATAAAAAGAAAAAATATATCAGTATCATCATGGATCCATTCATTTTAGTCTGTTTTAAAAAAATATATATATTTTTATATTTATAAAACTTGTCATTTTGCTCTTGGTTACATGCTCTTATAGCTAGAAAAGTTTCATAACATGTTTAAGATTCCTACGTTCTAGGAATATTTTTGACATATACTAAAAGTGTTCATAAACTTTGTACTTAGTCAAACTTTAAACGTCCTCATATGAAGCGGAAGGGACGGAGTATTACACATTATTATGGTACTAAAGACACATAATTTGGGTGACATGTTTGTCATTTTGTTTTACTGAAAATTTAATTTTTACATCATGCTTATGCAGAGAGAATGGTATAAATGATGTGACCATCAAGATTTTATACTGCGGAATCTGCCATACTGACCTTCACTATGCCAAAAATGATTGGGGTATCACTACGTATCCTGTTGTTCCTGGGTAATTATTATATATAAAAACTTGTCTCCTTTTCTTCTCCTTTTATTTTTCAAGATTTATTATGTTTCTAATTTTTTTAATTCTTGTAAATTAGGCATGAGATTACTGGGATTGTTATGGAAGTTGGGAGCAATGTAACCAATTTCAAAACAGGAGATAAAGTAGGAGTTGGATGCATGTCAGCATCTTGCTTAGATTGTGAATTTTGTAAAAACTCAGAAGAGAATTATTGACAAGAGGGGTTGCTCTGATGGTAAGCAACCCCTCCCCTATTCTTCATTTCCATCTTTTCTTGAGCCAAAAGTCTATCGTAAAAAGTTTCTCAGACCCCACTAAGTGGGATTATACTGGGTTGTTGTTGTTGTTGTTGTTGTCAGAAGAGAATTATTGTGATAAAGTTCAGTTCACTTATAATGGTGTCTTTTGGGATGGTAGCATTACCTATGGAGGTTACTCCAAAATGCTAGTTGCTGATTATAGGTAAACTATTATGCATTAATTAATATCCTTAATTTCCTAAGTTTTTTAATCTTAATTTTGATAAACTAATTTCTATTCTTATTATTATTTGAAGGTTTGTGGTTGCTATACCAGAAAACCTACCAATGGATAGAGCAGCACCATTGTTATGTGCAGGAGTTACTGTGTTTTGCCCAATGAAAGACAATAACTTGATTAACTCAACAAGTAAAAAAATAGGAGTTATTGGTTTGGGAGGATTGGGGCATTTGGCTATTAAATTTGCAAAAGCATTTGGGCATCATGTTACTGTCATAAGCACTTCTTTATCCAAAGAAAATGAGGCCAAATCCAAATTAGGTGCTGATGATTTTATTGTTAGCTCTAATTCACATCAAATGCAGGTTTGTTATGTATTTCCACTTCCTCATTTTCTTTTTAAAATATCTATATATATATATATATGTGTGCGCACGTGCGCATTAATAACATGTTTAATTATGTATAAACTTATATTAATCACTATTAAAATCATTTTTTTAAAATTTGGATATCATAATTTTATGACAGTCGAGGCAGAAGACATTGGACTTCATATTGGATACAGTGTCAGCAAATCACTCTCTTGGGCCATACTTAGAACTACTCAAAGTTAAAGGAACTTTTGTTATAGTGGGTGCACCAGACAAGCCTTTGGGCCTTCCCTCATTTCCATTAATATTTGGTAAGTCAGTCATATTTAAAAATAATCAGATTTACTATTGATAAATTAAAAATAGTCATAATTTCAAAAATAATTAAAATTTATCCATTTTTTATGTAAAAATAAAATATAAATAAAAACATCCTTAAAAATCCGGAAAACCCCAACATGATATGCTGGAGTTCGGATTACTTACATATGAGATACTAGCATAATGTGCTAGAATTTCATAAGAATTAACCCAAATAGTCGTCCACCCAACTACTTAAATTTAAAAAAGGTGATGGAGGTATAATATATGTATAGTTTATGTATTATATGTGTTTAATTGTGTATAATCAATATATAAACTATGTATATGGCTAAAAAAAATAAACAATATATATGAACGGCTATTTGTGTAAAGATCTCATTTCATAATGTGCTGAAATTCCAACATAATATGCTAGAAGTTTGAATGCAGGAGCTCCATAATTTAGCATATCATGCTGGAACTTTCCATGTTTTGATAAAACAATGACTATTTTTCAATGATTTTGCAAACATTAGCTATTTTCATCATTCCAAAAACTAGCTATCCCGTATTATTTTCACGAATTTTACACCATATAACGAAATAGGTCACCTAATTAGTTTGTTTGTGATAGTTGACCTAATTTATCTCAGCCATTATCTTAAGCTATGTGTTTGAAATAACACCTTTAAAATGTGAATTGCAATTTAATTTGCAGGTAAGAGAACAGTGAAAGGAAGCATGATTGGAAGCATAAAAGAAACACAAGAAATGATAGACATTTGTGGGAAGTATAATATAGTGTGTGACATAGAGATAGTCACACCAGACAGGATTAATGAAGCTTATGAAAGGATTAAGAAAAACGATATTAAGTATCGGTTTGTGATTGATATTGCTGGTCAATCATCAAAACTTTAAGTGCTTTAGGGAATTTTAAGACTTAATAGAGAAAGAATATTGTGAGTTTATGTGCGCCTTTTTTTTCATTTTCATGTAAACTAAATGTTTTTGCTTGTTGCGTGATATAATTTTATCAATGATAAGGATCAAAAAAATATGTAGTAAGTTGTTATTCTTATTTTAACATCCGGTTCATTATGCTTTCTAACCTTCGTTGAATGGCTGATCTAAGTGTTGCTTAATAATTTCACAGAAGTACAGTCCATATAGATGCTTTTTATCCACTTGTGATTTTTATTTGCATAGCTATCATTTTAAGTTCATTATGCTTTCTAACCTTCGTTGAATGGCTGATCTAAGTGTTGCTTAATAATTTCACAGAAGTACAGTCCATATAGATGCTTTTTATCCACTTGTGATTTTTATTTGCATAGCTATCATTTTAAGTTCATTATGCTTTCTAACCTTCGTTGAATGGCTGATCTAAGTGTTGCTTAATAATTTCACAGAAGTACAGTCCATATAGATGCTTTTTATCCACTTGTGATTTTTATTTGCATAGCTATCATTTTAAGTTCATTATGCTTTCTAACCTTCGTTGAATGGCTGATCTAAGTGTTGCTTAATAATTTCACAGAAGTACAGTCCATATAGATGCTTTTTATCCACTTGTGATTTTTATTTGCATAGCTATCATTTTAAGTTCATTATGCTTTCTAACCTTCGTTGAATGGCTGATCTAAGTGTTGCTTAATAATTTCACAGAAGTACAGTCCATATAGATGCTTTTTATCCACTTGTGATTTTTATTTGCATAGCTATCATTTTAAGTTTTCAGTCATATATAATCATCAAAACCCTCTAATATCATCGATTGACATCAATCTTATAACGATCTCATTTTTTTTTCTTTTTTTTTCTCCTATTTATTATTATCTCTTCCAGATTAATGTGACTATCTGACAAAAAGTCAAGTCATCACATGATTTTAAGTGTGTGTATATATTTAGCATGCATATTTTACACTAGAAAAAAAAATTCTAACCATCATTAAAATTTTTATTTCAACACAAAACTTACCATATTAAAAAATAGTGTCAAACTTTCATGAAGACCTATTATACAATAATAATGTATGTACGCCCTTATACACTAAAAAAAATATAACTATACATCATTATACACAAATTTGTGCACTTATATTCTATTTATACATAATTATACAGTATTGTATATGTGTGTATAAACACCAGTTATATAACATATGCATTGAAAAATACCTTATGTCCGTTACTACACCTCTGTTTTAACACTAGTATTATCAAGAAGAAGAAGAAGAAGAAGAAGAAGAAGAAGAAGAAGAAGAAGAAGAAGAAGAAGAAGAAGAACCAATCAGCTCAATATAGGTCTATATGAATCTCAAATTCTTAAATTTTGTTTCACCTGATCAATAACACTATTATTAGTGAATACCCATCTGGATTGAAGCACCAACTCACAATGCAAACTTCCAGATTTGAAAATTTAGCTTTGCGACTAGCAGAATTACGATTTTTGGGACTTATATTTCGATACCAAATTCTCACAGTAAAAGACTCGAGAATTATCAATCAAAATTACTTAAATTATTAATGGTTCAAATATTTTCTTCCTCAACCCTTTCAAACGAATAACTAAATTCATGTTCTTCATCTTACTCTAGACTTTCATCTTTTTGCATTAGGAAAGTTTGATAGAATTAAAAAATAATTAAGGAAAATCAGATTTAAAAATTACAGAGGAGAAAATATAGGGTGAAAGATAGATTTAAAAATTATAGAAGATAGAAAATTATTATGGGAGATAGATCTAAGAAATATAGAGGATAGAACATGATAGGGCTGTAAAGAATGAAGAGGCATACGGAGATAGAGCATTTTGGACATGCATGGAAAAAGAGAACTAGTGTGGTGATCGAAATCTTTCCTTCAAATTCTATACAAACTGGGCTATGCCGGATAAACTTTAAAAATATCGGTCATTTTTTGTTATGGTGTGAAGTCATGTGTATTTTCTTGTAATTTAGTATGTACAGGAAACCTTACAGAAATGTCCCAAAAAAGTCAAAACTTATCAACCTCTAGCCATTAATCACAGATTTATCAAAATTAGCCAAACACATAAAAATTTAAAACATGAATAAATAAGGTTCTTTATCTCTAAGAATCACACACAAAAATCCTCTTCCATATTTTTATGCGTGATTAGAAAAATTAGATGCAAAACGGAAAGAAATTTTTGTAGTTGAAAACATAAAATTTGATACAAATATGATACATAAAAATTTTGAAAACATATAGATGAGTCAATATATAAAATTTGAGGAAGATTGAAGGTGATTTGGACTAATTTAGTATCAAAATTTGTAGTTAAAATCGAGTTCAAAGAATTCTTCTGCGACATATGTATCAAACATATATCACGCATGTATCTCACACGCATGTATACATATATATACATGTGATACCCATTTGATACAAATATGATACATGTTTAATACATAAGTGGTACATAGTGTGATACACATATCATTTTTTTCATGTTCATCTTCCACTTCGAATTTTCAATTCAAGCTACCACAAAACTTCACCAAATCATCCCAAAATTGAGATTCAAACTCCTTAAGATGTACCCTATCTATTCTAATAACACACGCTTAAAAGAAAGCAAAAGTTTGACCATTTTTGGTTATAAAAAGCTAATTGGCTAATATTGATAATACATGGACATAATGTGGACCTAATCTCTAGCTTTTATATGTTTTAATGAAAGCGTAAATGTCTGTGATGGTAGGGGCGGACCTACCTTAATAGTAGAAGGGGGAGTCACCGAAACTCGTTGCCCTCGGCAAAGTCGACATATATATATATATATATATATATATACTCCCTCCGTAACAATCTATTTTATATTCCCTCCGTTTCAATTTATGTGAACCTATTTCCTTTTTAGTCCGTGCCAAAAAGAATGACCTCTTTCCTTATTTGGAAACAATTTACCTTTATGCAATGATTTATAGCCACACAAAATAAAGGTGCCTCATTTTACACCACAAGATCAAAAGTCTTCTCTCTTTTCTTAAACTCCGTGCCCAGTCAAATGGGTTCACATAAATTGAAACGGAGGAAGTATAATACAATATAATATAAAATAATAATATATTATATATATAGGACCCCTTAGACATTTTACTCGTGCCTTAATCCTACAAAAGCCTATATGGTAAAGTTGGATGAGTGTATTTTGAAGCCCCTTCTCGCGCAGAATGTTCTGGAGTCGAAACCATCTTCTCTTTTTTTTGGCCCTTTTACATTACTACTTTCAATGGGGCGATTTGCAACCATACACTATATTTATACCACCTCTTAATATGTACACTATTTTTAAAAACTATTAATTTCGTAGCTAACTAACAAAAATTCGTAATAATATGACCATTATACCACTTCCAAAACATAAAATTCCGCCAGATATATTACATGGAAACAAAAGTTCTATCTAGCGGAATCTGCCACTCTACTATCCCTCAAAGTTATATCCTCCCTCAATCCAATAGGCTACTCCTTACTGAAGTTGCTGATTGTGAAAATGTTTCAGTAATTGACATGTGTTGTAGAGATAGAAACCTTTTAGTTCATCAATTTGGTATTTAAGAAGTATACCAAATTGGAGGAATCTAACCAAGAGGATTACATAAGTTAGTGCGCACTTGTATTTCCATCTAATACTTTCAACGTTTGAATCAAATAAAAAGCTAGTTAAAACTTCAACTAAGAAGGCTGAAGTTCGCCAGTTGCAAACAAAAACTTCAGCTCTAGAGATAAAGTTCGCAGTTGCAAACAAAAATTTCAGCTCTAGAGCTGAAGTTCGCCAGCTAGTTACAAAATAAAAACTTCAGCTCTATTCCAAATAAAAACTTCAGCTCCAGAGCTGAAGTTTGCCTATTCCAAATAAAAACTTCAGGTCTATAGCTGAAGTTCACCAATTACAAAAATAAAACTTTAGCTCTAGAGCTGAGTTTACCAGTTACAAAAACAAAAAACTTCAACTCCTGAAGCTGAAGTTCACTAGTTACAAAAACAAAAACTTAGCTCCAAAAGCTGAAGTTCGCTAGTTACAAACACAAAATTCAGCTCTAGACCTAAAGTTTGACAGTTACAAAATAAAAACTTCAGCTCTAGGGCTGAAGTACGTCAGTTACAAAACAAAAACTTGAGCTATAGAGCAGAAGTTCACCAGTTCCAAAAAAAAGACTTCAGCTCAAGAGCTGAAGTTCGCTAATTACAAAACAAAAACTTCAGCTTTAGAGATGAAGTTCACGAGTTACAACGACAAAAATTTCAGCTTCTAAAGCTGAAGTTCACCAGTTATAAAATAAAAACTTCAGCTCTAGAGCTGAAGTTCGCCAGTTACAAACTAAAAAGCTTCAACTCTAGAGCTAAAGTTCACCAGTTACAAAAATAAAAAACTTTCCTAAAGCTGAAGTTCACCCGTTATAAAGCGGCTCGCAATATATTTCTACACCGTGAGAACGTGCAATCATATGTATAATAAATCATGAAAAAGATGAAGATTCTCTTTCCAGTGAATTCTTCCATGCATGTTTACTATAAAGAGATCATGGCAAAGGCTTTTAAGATCATCCTTCTTTAGTGCTAGAGGTAAAGGAATTTTGAAAGTGAATTTATTAGTGATGAAATCAACTTTTCCTTCCTTTTTGGTTCCGAAAAGTCCTAAAACGTGCTTAACGACTTTGCATTGTTCCTTGAAATAACATAGGTGTATTGTTAGCTTCTTTTGAGAAAATTTCAATTTAACATAGAGGACTAGCGTATACTCGGAGAGAAAGTAGTCTTTTAATGAAGAAGAGCAAAATAGTCTTTTTAAAAGGCTTTTAACAAAAAATAAAAATGGGCGGGTGCTAACATAAAATAAAGCGGCTACAAATTAAAAATGAACGTTAAAATAGGATGCCTCATGCAATTTTTACCTTCCAATGGTTGTTATACTTAGTAGTCAAGTGTTTTTTTTTATTATTTAAATCTTTTAAAATTTAATTATCATTTAATATTTGTATGTAACAGTCAACTTAATTTAATTAATATTATTGTTTTCAAGTCTCTCCATTAAGGGTGTATTCTGGGCCGGTCCTGGGCCTAAACGGGCCTCGCGGTCCCGGGCTTGGTCCCGGGCCTGGCGGTCCCGGTCTTCGCGGTCCCGGTCTTCGTGGGCTTGGTGGGTAAGACCGGCCCGTGACGGGCCTAAGCCCACATGGTCCCGGGCTTGGCGGTCCGGGCCTGGCGGGCTTCGTGGGCTTCGTGGGCTTTTAATAAAAAAAAATTATTTAATAAGTATATATATGTTAACTATATATATGTTAAGTGTATGTATATATATATATATATATATATATATGTATATATATATATATATATATATATATATATATATATATATATATGTATGTATGTTAAGTATATATATGTTTAGTATTTATATATGTTAAATTTATATATGTTAAGTATATATATATAGTAAGTTTATATAAGTTAAGTATATAAGTTAAGTTTATCTACGTTAACTATATATATATATTAAGTTTATATAAGTTAAGTATATAAGTTAAGTTATTTATATTTATATATATATATATATATATATATATATATATATATATATATATATATATATATATATATATATATATGTATTAAGTACTTATATTAAGTATATATATAAGTTAAGTTATATATATAAGTTAAGTTATATATATATATATATATATATATGGTAAGTATTATATAAACTTAATATATATATATACTTAACATATATAAACTTAACTTATATATATGTATTAAGTACTTATATTAAGTATATATATAAGTTAAGTTATATATATAAGTTAAGTTATATATATATATATATATGGTAAGTATTATATAAACTTAATATATATATATATACTTAATATATATAAACTTAACTTATATATATGTATTAAGTTTATATGTTATGTATATATATAATATATATTATGTATATATATTATATGTATATGTATGAAATAGATATATATATTGTATTAAGAGATAAATCAAAAACTTGTGTAATAATTTTTATTACTAAAAATGACATATCTTTATTAATCTTCTCTCCCCCAATGGAATGAGCACAACAAGGTACTAATACCACCATTAAAAGAAAAAAAACTAAATAAGATGTGCCAAAGTACAATTTACAACACAATCTACATATCTCTAACAAATCTCATAAATCCTTCAAGATTTGGAGGAGGTTCCGTTGGCGGTGGTGGAAAAGAAGCTTGTTCATCACCACTTCCGAGTGAAGCAGCATCCTCAACAAGCTCTGCAATCATTTCTTCGTAAGCTTCATCCACATCCGGTTGTGATTCTGCAAGTCCAAAGTTTCTTCTTTCCGAGCGGATCCAATCTCTAAATAGCACCGACTTCTCCAAGCTCTCCCTCATAGATGCTCTATGATCTCCTATTTGAAGTCTTGCTTGACTGAAGGCGCTCTCTGATACAACAGTTGAAGCTTGAATTGATAAAATATCGTAAGCCATCCTTTCAAGAACAGGAAAATATTTTTCCAGTAACTTCCACCATTCCAAAAGCTCAAAACTCCCGTCCGGATTCTCCTTCTCAAGTCCCTGCGACAAATAAACTTGAAGCTCATTTATTGTTCGTATTCATGTTTAAATTTGCCCTTTAACAACTGCTTGGACCATCTATCGATTCGGCTGCCGAAATTTGTCGCGAGTAATTGGCATATTTAGCCCCATTAGATTCAAATTCCGAATCTATCTCTGCGTGATGGCTTTATAACTCAAAAGTTGCCATCGGATGCAAATATTTTTTTAAGCACTACCGTGTGGTATGTAGGCAAAAGTATTTCCTAGCCATGTAGAATATAGGCACACACAACAACCACACACAAAAAAAAAAAAAAAAAAAAAAAAAAATCAGAGTACAAGTGGAATTCGAACGATTAAAACCGTTTTTATTTAACAAAGTGATAAACATTGAAACCAATTACACTTGCTTCATGTTTGATTTAAATCAATTTAGTTAATTTAGATTTTATTAACCCAAACAGCAATTTATCTCTGTTCAAACTGTTAATGAAATCGTAATTTTTCGCTTCCAATATTGTTTAATTAATTAGTTTATGTTATGAAATAATAAAAGAAGAAGAACAATATTGCAGAGAAAAGTAGGGAGAGATAATTCTTATTGAATTTTGGGATCATTTACAATGGGGTAAGACCCCTCTATTTATAGGAGAAATATGACTTAGTCACAAAGTAAAACTCTCCACAAGATAGACATTCACTATAAATAAAATTTTATCCATAACAATCCCCCTTGAATGTCTATTCAATGATAATGTGTCTCGTTAAAACCTTAACTAAAATAAAACCCAGTGGAAAAAAAAATTCTAGAGAAGGAAAAAGAGTACACATATCTACAATACGCCTTTTGGTTGCCTCGTTAAAAACCTTGCAAGGAAAACCTAGTGGGACAAAACCTTGTAAGGGAAAAAGAGTGCAACACGCATTAACTCCCCCTAATGAGAGCATCAATTCACATCCTTAAGCCTTCGCATCCCAATCTTGTGCACTAGCTTCTTGAAGGTTGACGTCGACAAGGATTTTATATCAGTTTCAATGTATTTTCATAATGACATAACATAGACATCTCTTCATTCATATATTCAGGTACCTGAATCTCTCATGATATATTATGAAGTGGTATATCATGTAATCTTCTAGATCACTTGCCTCTTTTATTATGATCATTTGCTCATCTTCTTTATCAAGAAGTTTATTTGAAACCGATTGTCTATACGCTTTAAGCTTACCATAGACTTTGTCCTTCTAGGACTTAATATGACCATTTGCAATGATAATATAATTACTTTATCAGGGTCAGCAAATGCGTCTGGCATGCTTTGCAATAAATTGCACATGAATTATCCTTTCATGAACTTCAAGTTCATATTATTTTATTCGAGGATCTAGATGTATAAATGATAATTCATTCACTGTAACGTTTTCTCAACGGTTGTATCTTGTCTCCCCCTCATGTTAGAAAAAACTAACTTATTTCCTCAACTTTGAGAACTCATCTTTGTGCGTTATGGTGTTAATCAAAATATACACCGCACATCAATAATAATAATAAGAGGGAATTATTTGGTTCCTGACCCTGAACCACTTGTGAGGGGAGAAAATAATATACTTTCGTATATAATGTATATCAAACTGATATATATATAAACTTTGTTCTCATAAGCAATAGTTTAGCTATTAAGTGGAGGCACTCAATAAATCATTTTATTAAACTAGCTGTGATGTAAACCAACTTATCAAGATGAACTTCTTGAATAGAAAATCTGAAATATGCTCTAAATTAAATTATTGAGCAAGTTACCTCGCACACACCGGCCAAGGTTGCGAGTTAATAATAATTGCACATGTAACCATCTCATAGATGCATCTTATGTGGTATACATGGCGGGTGAATGGGCCCATATTCACCTTTGATATTTCTAGCATTCATGTGATTCAATCCCACTTTTAGTTGGTATATTAATTAATGAGAACATGCACATAAAAGAATTCGTAAAGAACTTTCTAGTTCTTTAATATTTACCCATGTGAATTCTCTTTATTTTTTGCACATCATACTTAAATTGATATGGATAAATCAATTATGCCAACTGAATAAATTATCAATATTGATAAATTTCAGATTTACACTATGATGTGTGCAATGATGAATAAACTCCAAGTTTATTATGATATGGGTTTTATATCAATAAAATATTCACTTCATTGTGGTATTCTTTTGTTTATGTAGTACAAATTGGAGATAAAGCGGATAACTTTTTACATACATATTATCCCGCTACGAGTTGTAGTAATAGAAGATATTAAATCTTTCTTTATTTATAGTCTCAATATAATCTACCGCTTTCGCGAATACTTTGGAAACTGAATATGTTTCTTTGAGACTTACTACAACACAATACCTTGTTGGTAATCAATTGTATTTCTCCAAAATAGTGATAATTGGCTCTTCCAGATCTCTCAATTAATTGGTAGTATCACATAATCATCAACACTTATATGGTGAATATCTCTTTTAAAGAGAAACTTATACCATTACGGTCAAGGCCAAAATTAAATTAAAGATATGTTTCTTGTATTATTGTTGTGCTTTAATAATCACTATCACACCTCCTTTTTTCGCTACCCGCGAGGGCGCAAAGGAGTTTTTCCAATTAAAGGACAATCGAAATGGAATTTATTTAATTAATTCAGAGTCGCCACTTGGGAGATTTATGGTGTCCCAAGTCACCGGTTGAGTCCCGAATCGAGGAAAAGTTTGACTCTATTTAACAGTCCGCGAACCAGAAATCCGGATAAGGAATTCTGTTAACCCGGGAGAAGGTGTTAGGCATTCCCGAGTTCCGTGGTTCAAGCACGGTCGCTCAACTGTTATATTTGGCTTAAATTATCTGATTTTTAATACATGTTAAACCTACGTGCGAATTTTAACTTTTAACCGCTTTTAATATTATTATTTATTATTTTAATAAAAGAATTACAACATTATGAAAAATGCATTCCAAACCACGTCACAATCAATGTACCCGTGATTATCGACACATTTCGATTCTATTGAGATTTGGATTTGGGTCACATAA